>CM014276.1:4676580-4733395 GCA_004135705.1 Alloteropsis semialata | reverse complement strand
ATTCACTTGATAAAATCCACTCGCATTTTTATTATCTAAAGTTAAAACTTGACTAGCCTCATGCATCCACCAAATTTATAGTATTGTGGATAAGCCCTGCAAGTACGAAATGTACTTACGGTGTTGCCGTTAAGTTGTTTTGCAGGTTTCCCTCTTAGGAGTGATGACCACTTTCCTCCCGCCGGAGCCAGCAAAGTGGATGGACGGTGGAAGTCGCTCAAGCTTATGCAAGTGTTGTCTTATGGGCAAAGACATCATTATTGCATTTTAATACTATCTATCTTTCTCACTGCGTTTAACTCTCAACCTAAGAAAAATATGATAGGATAGCTACACCTAGACCTAGGCTACATCTAAGTTAGTTAAGATCTCCACCTTAATTAGTGTAGCTCTCATGTTCTAGTTTTAGATGTAGTGGTTAACTTGAGAGATTGTAATATGATCAGGACGTGTAATCTAAAGTTTAAAATTTGCTCTCTTTTGAATCCATGTGATGGTCGCCATGAGGTGAAAAACGGTACGCGTGTTGTTCCTGGGCGATGCTAGATGTGTACCGAGGACTACCAGGATTATTTTGTTTAAGCCGGGTTGGTCAAAGGATGATAACTCGGTTTAATCAAGATAATTTGGGCGGTTCCTTACACCCTTTCCTGAGTTGGCTACAGCTTTTTGTGCTAGTTTGGAGCTCTGCCGCTTGTTTGTGCTTAGAGGAGGTGAACTGGTTGACTGATTAAAAAATGTTTGTTGAGGTCTGGGTGTTAACAAAGGCTGGGGGTAGAAATAGATATGGAATCAATGAACGCATCAATGGGTTCCAGCTGTTGTTCATTGGTAGTGTTAAGATCAGATTCCTCCCCTACCAGAAACTCTTGCGCTACAGGTTCATCTACAGCAGTTTTGTTTGGGCTAGGTTGATCTATGTTGAAAGGTACATTGCTGCTGTTGGCATTATGATCAACTACGATGTTGGGCTCATTAGGAACGGGAGGGCTCACCAGTATGTCCAGTAGCTGCCTGTGCACCACCCCCAGCTGCTTGCCCCCATGTCGATCTGAGCCTCCTCTCCTGTACCTCCTGGTTCCAGGTCTATGATTGAGAGGGACGGAATCGTGTTAGGCATGGCGCAATCTGTAGCAGTAGGTATTGTAACACTAGGGGTAATCTTACTGGTAGTACTGCCGTTGTCGGTGTTGTCCAGCATCCACCCTACTGTTGTAGCCTTTGTGACGGCAGTAGTGATGTCGTGGCTGTCCTCAGGTTCAGTCCTCTCTGTCATCTTCGTGGAGACCTTGTTGGCAGTGTACACTACCAGAAACTCGTAGTTTGCCGTGTGCCTGAAACTTTGCCGTGTGCAATCTATCGGGCTCACGGCAAAGAGCCTCTTTGCCGTGTGCTTTTTTTGGCACACGGCAAAGATTTGGTGCTTTGCCGTGTGCTTTTTTTTGGCACATGGCAAAGTCATATTTTGCCGTGTATTTTGTTTTTTGCACACGGCAAAGTATGGCTTTGCTATGTGCATTTCTTTGGCACACAGCAAAGTCATGACTTTGTCGTGTGTTTTTTTAGGCACACGGCAAAGTCATAACTCAAACCACATTTTCAAGTAGTACATCAATTAAAATTAAAAAGTTTTAAACTACAATATTGTATAACTTCTCAAGATGTACAACTTTTAGTTTAATCATTTCTTCATTCGACAAAACCATAGTAATGTTGTTCATAAAATCTATATGTCCCATATAAGTTCCTGAAACTAGAAGAGAGATATATAAGATTTGTGAACAATATTACTACCACTATATCGGATCGACAAATGACATACACAAAAGTTGTAGATCTTCAGAAGTTATACAACTTTGTCGTTGAACTCTTTTCAATTTGAATTAATTTTGACTATGAAATGTACATTTGTAGTTCTCAAAATTTAAAAATTGAGTTTTTCAAATGACCTCAGATGGAGAAACAGTCAAAATAAGAGTTGTAGATCATAATAAGTTATGAAACTTTGTAGTTGACAACTTTTTTATTTGAAGTCATCTTGTCAACGAAAACTAAGTTTAAATTTTCTCAAATTTGAAATTCAAATTTTGTAAACGACCTCGGACGTAGAAACTACCATAATGAAACTAGTAGATTTCAAAAAGTTATGAAACTTTGTAGTTAACAACATTTTAATTTGAAATCATTTAGAGCCTCAAACGAGCAATTTACACTCAGTTTAGTATAATATGGTAGGAATCAAAACAGCATCTAATCACAGGTGAGAGTGTGGTGTAGTGGTAAAGAAGGTTACGCGTGAGGGAGAGGTCGCGGGTTCGAATCCCGCCGGACGCGGAGCACGCGAAAAATGGCGCGACTTGCCACATTGGAATAAATTTTTTTTGCTATTTTTTCGGTTTATTTTCCGGTCAACAAGAAAAGTACTTTGCCATGTGCCAAATAGCACATGGCAAAGAGGTTTACCTTGTGCCCGACAAAAGGCACACGACAAACTCAGTTTTGCCGTCAGCCTAGCTGCCGTGCGCGGTTTGCCGTGGGCCGCACATGGCAAAGTCACACGGCAAAGCCTAGCTGTCGTGCACGGTTTGTACTGGTAGTTCTCCTGTTCCCCTTCCTTCTCTTTGCTGCTGCTCAGCATAGTGTTGCTGGGCTCCTTGATCATCATGCCAACTAAGACATTTCCATTTGAATATGTGAAGAATGATAAGGTGATCTCTAGCTACCGGAACTTAGTTATTCGCAGTAGCAGTATTTTTAGCAAAGTGGTCATAGTACACTACTAAAAACACCTGTACTGTACTGAGACCTAAAGACAAGGTAGTATCTGGTTCCAAGTCCACTGATTGGACATGATCTTGCGATGGTATGTGCTGATTATTGCCATGCACTTGTCCTTGATCACTTGATACCGGGTCACCTACGCCAGCCTTCATAAAAAAATGAATGGCACAAATAATGTTATACATTTCCTTGAAAAATTATGCTTAAAGGAACTAGATTCGATAGCACACTACTAATTAGTTGAATTGGAAAAAGCTATCATTGGTCACCTTTACCTTTTCATCATTCTGTTCTATCATTGTCACATCAGGACAACAATATAACTTGGACACGACTAGCTCTTGGTATTGGTGCATAACCTAGTTGATCCTCTCCGTCTTCCCTTGCTTTTTATTGAGCAACACCATGATGTTTTTGCACCCCTTCTACCTACCGCGTACGATGACCGGACGCGTTTTGCTGGTCTTGTGCCAACTTGCCACTACCAGAGAACTCTCTATCCATCCTCCCTAATCGGTCACGGTTGGATTGGACCGGTACCAATGGAAGCATTGGTACCGGGTCCAATCCCCAATAATTCTGCGCGCTCATTGGTACCGGGTGGTGGCACCACCCGGTACCTATGAGGCAACATTGGTACCGGCTGGTGTCACCACCCGGTACCAATGAGCCTCGGGGCCTTTGGTACCGGTTGGTGACACCAACCGGTACCAATGTGACCCCCTTTGGTACCGGATGGTGCCACCAACCGGTACCAAAGGGGCTCTGCGTATAAGGCCCCTTCTTCCTCCCCCAGCCCGAGCCATGGCTCATTTCTTCATCCTCCATTGAGCTCGGGTTGGGGAGCTCATGCCCGATTTTTCCATAACTTTTGGAGATTTTGCAAACCAAGTCCGCTAGAAGGTTAGCAACTTCATCCTCTCCCTTTTGACGTTTAGTATGGTCTATTTCATGCTCTATGTTTTGAGTAATTTGTGTTTTGTGGAATGGATTGAAATAAGAGATTTTAGATTGAATCTTCATTTTTATTATGAATTTGTAATAGAGAATCAATATATAGTTAGTTGTTGCATGTGTGGAGATGATGCACAAATTTTTAGACATTGTTTAGATTTTTGGATTATTTGTAGAAACTTTAAATGATTTTCATATTTATGCTTATTATGATTTTAGATATTATAAATGATATTCATATTTAGGGTTATTAGGATTTTTAGAGATTATAAATGAAATTCATATTTAGGCTTATTACGAAATTTAGAATTACATCTTTTTAGAGGCTTCAAATGACGTTGATATTTAGGGTTATTAGGATTTTTTGAGATTATAAATGATATTCTTATTTAGTTAGATTTTAAATTCAATTTTACTTCTCATGGTTGTCAATATCTTGAACTAAAACAATCCAACTCTTGGCATGCCTATGATGATATCAAATTTTACTTAGTTTTCTAGCTGGGTAACATATGATGACCTTGAGCTTGAGCTTGTATTGTATAGTTATGCTTCTCATGGTTGTCATCAAACCATGGGATACATCCATGCCCAAGCAATGAATCGGTTGTGATGGTTGGGCTGGGTGTGTCCCATGGTTCCATGCCTACCATGAACCAATTGTTTTTACCACCTGTAATGTTTCTTATGCTCCAAGTTCAAGGTCAAATGAAAGACAACATATCTGAGGCAAATCACTCCTTCAAATTTTTTTTGAGATGAGCAAAAGTAAGACGTTGATGATTTTGGAATGTGGTTGTCGGCCATCGTGCCCTTGGTTTGTCGCAGGTTTTGGAAACCTCCCGATGCAGGGGAGGTGCTGTCGAAATTTTTAGAGATTATAAAAGATATTCTTGTTAAGGCTTACTACGAACTTTAGAAATACATCTTTTTGGTGGCATCAAATGATGTTGATGTTTACTGTTATTAAGATTTTTAGAGATTATATATGATATTCTTATTTAGGTTTATTACGAACTTTAGAAATTAGAGATGAATTTTTCATTGTATTTTGTGAATAGATGAATCGGCAATGGATGTACAACGCGGATAGACGCTCATCTGACTTCATTAATGGCGTTCATCAATTCCTCGACGCGGCAGAGGCTAACTCGACCTCGGGTTTTATATGCTGTCCATGCAAGGTCTGTGAGAATAAGAAGGATTATCACATCTCGAAGAAGGTGGTCCACACACACTTGCTTATGAGTGGTTTCATGCCTAACTATATCTGTTGGACCAAACACGGCGAAGCGGGGTATTCTTTGAAGAAGGTAATGAAGAAGGTGACGACAACATCCCGGACTTTGCACAATACGGTGCCTTTGCAGATGATGCAGCAATGGGCGAGGGTGAAGCAGTTGCAGAAGATGAGGATGATGACGCCTTAGGTGGCATGATCCGTGATGAAGAGAAAGACTGCGAAAGTGCGAAAGAGCGAGAGAAGATGAACGTTTGTTGGAGGACCACAAAACATTGTTGTACCCAGATTGCAAAGAGGACCAGAAAAAATTGGGTACCACACTGGAACTGTTGCAATGGAAGGCAACTAATGGCTTGTCTGACAAAGGTTTTGGAGAGATACTGAAAATGATAAAGAAGATGCTTCCAGAGGGCAACACATTGCCCGAAACAACATACGAAGCAAGAAAAATCGTTTGCCCTCTAGGACTGAAAGTACAAAAGATACACGCATGTCCCAATGATTGTATCCTTTATCGGGGCAAGTCGTACGAATCTTTGGACGCCTGTCCGGTTTGCATTTGCTCGCGGTATAAAATCAGGCGAGACGACCCTGGTGATGTTGAGGGAGAGGCCCCCAAGAAAAGAGTCCCTGCCAAGGTGATGTGGTATTTCCCTATAATACAACGTATGAAGCGCTTGTTCAGAAACAAAGAGCATGCTAAATTGCTGCGGTGGCACAAAGAGGATCGGAGGGAAGACAATATGTTGAGACACCCCGCTGATGGGTCGCAATGGAGAAAAATCGTCAGAGCGTTCCCAGACTTCGCAGAAGTTGCATTTGAATGTAATCACTATGTCACTGAGAATAGAAATTATTAATAATGCAGATCATTAATCCAATTACATGGCTAAAAGATGCAAACATCGGTCAATCAAGTCCTTTGGTATTAAGAGAAAATGTGACCGAAAATACTGGTAGGGTTATGATCTCTGTTAGCATTCAACAAAATACCACCCGTGACCCAAATCCTGGTGACATGGTTATTATCCACGTTCATTCTGGCGCGTGGCAGCAAGACCATGTGGCCTCGTGTGATGCTGTGAGGCAAGCATTAGCCCAAATAGAAAGTCAAACTGGCCATGTTTTCCCGGACTACAGCTACTTCAAGTTGAAAGCTCTCGAGACGGGTGAGCCAGACGTGACACAGATGCCTAAAAGGATTAGTCCTTCATATGAATCGATTTATGTAAGTTAGTTTTATTTTTAGTTGTGTAATTATATTATAATTTATCTATCTTTATCTGTAACAATATGTTTTATTAATCTTATTGTAGGATGACTACTACTGTGGATTCATGCATGCGTGTTCTGGTCTACGTGCAGTCCTTTATCAAGTCCTTGGAAACTTAGGGTATGCACACACGACGCCAGGGGCTTATCGAGTTAATGGTGGTTTCCAAGCTAATATAACCTTGAGTCATGCCAATGCTGCTGAGATCACAATTTATGGAGAGGTCTTGGATTCACGTTACAAGGCATAGGATAGTGCATACATATATGCACTTGATTTCTGGTAATTTCTTGGTTGTCATCTTTAGTTTTATTTTTTAATAGTGTTTTTTTTCAATTTCAGTTTTACTTCTTGGTTTTCAACTTAAGTTTCAGTCTAATTCCTACTTATATTTATATCGAATCTACAACTAAAGAGAATCAATGACCCGGCAAATCGCACGCACTGGCTCGCTCGTCCGCCCGGCTATACATGATATACATGTGTTAGGCTATTCATAACAAGCATTCTGAAATTGACTGGCCATGTTACATCATGCATGGCCATGACCCATCAGTGGTCCTAAGGTTGTTAGTACTATAGTTTAGAGAAAATTGACTGCCCAACTACCTAGTTCTTCTTGAGAGTGTGGTGCAGCAGTAGAGGATGTTACGCGCGAGGGAGAGGTCGCAGGTTCGAATCCTCTGGATGCGGAGCACGCGAATTTTCCGCGGAAAATGGCGCGACTTGCGACTTGATGGCTGGTGGTGATCGGTGGCCTTCCCACATTGGAATAAATTTTTTTGCTATTTTTTTGGTTTATTTCCGGTCAGCAAAAAAAGAACTTTGCCGTGTGTCAAATAGCACACAGCAAAGAGGTTTGCCGTGTGCCCGACGAAAGGCACACAGCAAATTCGGCTTTGCCGTCAGCCAAGCTGCCATGCGCGGTTTGCCGTGGGCCGCACACGGCAAAGGATTTGCCATGTGCGTTAGGCCCTTTGCCGTGTGCATCAGGCACATGGCAAATCGCGCGATTTAGTGGTAGTTCTCCTGTTCCCTTTCCTTCTCTTTGTTACTGCTCAGCGTAGTGTTGCTGGGCTCCTTGATCATCATGCCAACTAAGACATTTCCATTTGAATACATGAAGAATGAGCAGGTGATCTCTAGCTACCGGAACTTAGTTATTTGCAGTAGCAGTATTTTTAGCAAAGTGGTCATAGTACACTACTGAACACACCTGTACTGAGACCTAAAGTTCCGAGTCCACTGATTGGACATGATCTTGCGATGGTATGTGCTGATTATTGCCAGGCACTTGTCCTTGATCACTTGATACCGGGTCACCTAGACCAGCCTTCATAAAAAAATGAATGGCACAAATAATGTTATACATTTTCTTAAAAAATTATGCTTAAAGGAACTAGATTCGATAGCACACTACTAATTAGTTGAATTGGAAAAAGCTATCATTGGTCACCTTTAACTTTTCATCGTTCTGTTCTATCATTGTCACATCAGGACAAGGATAGAAGACCTTGGACATGACCAGCTCCCCGTCCTTCTCTTTGCTCATGTAGAGATGGTATTGGTGCATAACCCAGTTGGTCCTCTCCGTCTTCCCTTGCTTTTTATTGAGCAACACCATGATGTTTCTACACCCCTTCTGCCTACCGCGCACGATCACCAGACGTCTTTTGCTGGTCTTGTGCCAACTCACCTTCCCAACATCTTCACTGCTGTGTTTGCCGCTCTCTTACATGATCTTTCTCCTCTTCCTTGTTCCACTTGAATGGGCTTTGGATGTCCTACGGAAGAAATAATGCTTGATGTGGCCATCTCTTGTCACACCTAGAGATGATCAATTAGCTAGGTGTAAGCACAATGGTTGAGCAGTCATGACATGGAACAAGTCCAGACACATATATGTATATACAGATATAACTGACATGCTTCACTCCAATATATTTAAATTTAAATAAATTAACTAGTCTTATTCCAAAAATAATAAGTATACTACTCAGAGAAACACCATTGAACAAGCATGTTTACTCACATATTTCACCACTATGCATAGAAAATGAAAGGAAGTCTAGAACCATACATGTATCTATATCTTGAAACTTAAAAGCATCTTCCAACATAAGAGTTATTTCGATCTCACCAGGGAGATTCTCTGGATGGGTGTAGCAAATGTCATTGTCTCCTTCAATGATTGGTATGAAGTGATTTATGAGAGGGTGTACTCTGGAACCTCCTCCTTACTTCTCCAACACCATGGACTCTAGGGCTCTATGAGCTTCTCGTCCGACGGTGCAAACCTAACACCAGCTGGATATGCAGCCAACTTCTTGTTGCAATCACTTGATTTCAAAAAACACCCATATGTATGAGAATTCAGAAGAAAGGTTCAATTGCTAATGCACACCAAAAATAATTTATCTGCATATAAGATTGCAGTTAGGGCTGCTGATCATGGCGCCTGAATCTCCCCAGAACAAGAAAGGATTGATGAGGAGAAGATTGAAGCAAGAATTTTTAGGTAAAAACAACATGCTCAGAAAACAAAACAGAAACAACGGAGAGCACAAACAAGATAGCACTCCCGAAACCAACTACTATACGCTCAAGGGCTCAAAGACATAAATACGTCTTGTTATTTTATTTCTATTTTGAACACATGGATTGTTGCAGGTATATATGGACATACAGATCGAGCATCGATTATCCGATCGTTGCGGTTGACGGCCGGAGGGAGGGGATCGAGTTAGGAGTGTGGGCTAGCTGTTTCTCTGGTGGGAAAGGGAAATATGATGTATATTGTGGGCATGGCGGGGAGGGGGGGGGTAGTGTGCAAGGGAAGGATCTCCGCTGCTGCCGGCCACGCGAAACCAGCCGCGCCGCACCCCAGCCCGCAAGTGCCACGTGCTCGTCGTGGACCGGCAGAACGACAGCGACCAACCACCACGCTCGCGCCTCTTGCCTACCTTGTGCCCGTCGCTGGTCGCGTCAACCCTCGCGCAGCAGCAGCACCCCCCCTCTATCTGCACCCTCGCCTCGTCCCGTTGCCGAGCCATTGATGGCCCTGTCCGATCCGCGACCTGTCGCGCTCCTGCTTGACCGTGTAGCCCAGCCTACTTGCGTGTGTACGCGGCCTGGCTTGCTTGCATGTGTGACTCAGGCATTCGGCTGCTTACATGCCTACGGAGCGTAGGGCGGTAGCCTGCGACACCTTTTTTTCTTTTTTTCCATAGTTTCTATTTTCTGCTTTTCAATTTCTGGAAATCTCTTGGTTGTCATCTTTAGTTTTATTTCTTTATTTGTGTCTTTTTTCAATTTCATTTTTACTTCTTGGTTGTCAACTTCAGTTTCAGTCTAATTCCTACTTATATTTATATCGAATCTACAAATAAAGAGAATCACTGACCCAGCTAATCGCACGCTATGGCTCGCTAGCCCGCCTGGCTATACATGATATGCATGTGTTAGGCTATACATAACAAGCATTCTGAAATTGACTCGCCATGTTACATCATGCATGGCCATGACCCATCAGTGGTCCTAAGATTGTTAGTACTATAGTTTAGAGAAAATTGACTGTCCAACTACCTAGTTCTTCTTGAGAGTATGGTGCAGCGATAGAAGAGGTTACGCGCGAGGGAGAGGTCGCGGGTTCAAATCCCGCCGGATGCGGAGCACACGAATTTTCTGCAAAAAATGGCGCGACTTGCGACTTGATGGCTGGTGGCGATCAATGGCCTTCCCACATTGGAATAAATTTCTTTTGCTATTTTTTTGGTTTATTTCCGGTCAGCAAAAAAAGAACTTTGCCGTGTGCCAAATAGCACACGGCAAAGAGGTTTGCCGTGTGCCCGACAAAAGGCACGTGGCAAACTCGGCTTTGCCGTCAACCTAGCTATCATGCGTGGTTTGCCGTGGGCCGCACATGGCCAAGGCTTTGCCGTGTGCATTAGGCCCTTTGCCGTGTGCATCCGGCACACGGCACCGTGCGATTCCAGTAGTGGTAGCTCTCCTCTTCCCCTTTCTTCTCTTTGTTGCTGCTCAGCGTAGTGTTGCTGGGCTCCTTGATCATCATGCCAACTAAGACATTTCCATTTGAATATATGAACAAGGAGCAGGTGATCTCTAGCTACCGGAACTTAGTTATTTGCAGTAGCAGTATTTTTAGCAAAGTGGTCATAGTACACTACTGAACACATCTGTACTGAGACCTAAAGACAAGGTAGTATCTGGTTCCGAGTCCACTGATTGGACATGATCTTGTGATGGTATGTGCTTATTATTGCCATGCACTTGTCCTTGATCACTTGATACCGGGTCACCTACACCAGCCTTCATAAAAAAAATGAATGGCACAAATAATGTTATACATTTCCTTGAAACATTATGCTTAAAGGAACTAGATTTGATAGCACACTACTAATTAGTTGAATTGGAAAAGGATATCATTGGTCACCTTTACCTTTTCATCGTTTTGTTCTATCATTGTCACATCAGGACAACGATTGAAGACCTTGGACACGACCAGCTCCCCATCCTTCTCTTTGCTCATGCAGAGTTGGTATTGGTGCATAACCCACCTGGTCCTCTCCGTCTTCCCTTGCTTTTTATTGGGCAACACCATCATGTTTCTGCACCCATTCTGCCTACCGCGCACGATCACCGGACGTGTTTTGCTGGTCTTGTGCCAACTCGCCTTCCCAACATCTTCACTACTGTGTTAGCCGCTCTCTGACATGATCTTTCTCCTCTTCCTTGTTCCAGCTGAATGGGCTTTGGATGTCCTATGGATGAAATATGCTTGATGCGGCCATCTCTTGTCACACCTAGAGATGATCAATTAGCTAGGTGCAAGCACAAGGCTTGAGCAGTCATGACATGGAACAATTCCATACACATATATGTATATACAGATATAACTGACATGCTTCACTCCAATATATTTAAATTTAAATAAATTAACTGGTCTAATTCTGAAAATAACAAGTATAATACTAAGAGAAACACCATTGAACAAGCATGTTTACTCACATATTTCACCACTATGCATAGCATGCGAAAGGAAGCCTGGAACCATACAGGCATCTATATCTTGAAACATAAAAGCATCTTCCAACATAAGAGTTATTTCAATCTTACCAGGGAGATTCTCAGGATGGGTGTAGCAAGTGTCATTGTTTCCTTCAATGGTTGGTATGAAGTGATTTATGAGAGGGTGTACTCTGGAACCTCCTCCTTACTTCTCCAACACAATGGACTCTATGTGCTCTATGAGCTCCTCGTCCGACGGTGCAAACCTAACACCAGTTGGATATGCAGCCAACTACTTTTTGCAATCGCATGATTTCAAAAAACACCCATATGTATAAGAATTCAGAAGAAAGGTTCAATTGCTAATGCACACCAGAAATAATTTATCTGCATATCAGAGTGCAGCTAGGGCTACTGATCATGGCGCCTGAATCTCCCCTGAACAAGAAAGGATTGATGAGGAGAAGATTGAAGCAAGAATTTCAAGGTAAAAACAACATGCTCAGAAAACAAAACAGAAACAACGGAGAGCACAAACAAGATAGCACTCCCGAAACCAACTACTATATGCACTAGGGCTCAAAGACGTAAATACATCTTGTTATCTGATTTCTATTTGGAACACACGGATTGTTGCAGGTATATATGGACGTACAGATCGAGCATCGATCATCCGATCGCTGCGGTTGACGGCCGGAGGGAGAGGATTGAGTGAGGAGTGTGGGCTAGCTGTTTCTCTGGTGGGAAAGGGAAAAATGATGTATATCGTGGGCGTGGCCGTGGGTGGGGGGGGAGGAGTGTGCAAGTGAAGGATCTCCGCTGCTGCCGGCCACGCGAAACCAGCCGCGCCACGCCCCAGCCCACAGTGCCGCGTGCTTGCCGTGGACCGGCAGAATGACGGCGACCAACCACCACGCTCGCGCCTCTTGCCCCGCCTGTGCCCGTCGCCGGTCGCGTCAACCCTCGCGCAGCAGCAGCACGCCCCTCTATCTGCACCCTCGCCTCATCCCGATGCCGAGCCATTGATGGCCCTGTCCGCAACGTGTCGCACTCCTGCTTGACCGCGCGGCCCGGCCTGCTTGCGCGTGTATGCGGCCTGGCTTCCTTGCATGTGTGACTCGGGCATTCGGCTGCTTGCATGCCTACGGAGTGTACAGCGGCAGCCTGCAACGCCGTTTTTTTTCTTTTTTTCCATAGTTGCTATTTTCTGCTTTTCAATTTCTGGCAATTTTTTGGTTGTTATCTTCAGTTTTATTTTTTTATTTGTGTTTTTTTCAATTTCAGTTTTACTTCTTAGTTGACAACTTCAGTTTCAGTCTAATTCCTACTTATATTTATATCGAATCTACAACTAAAGAAAATCATTGACCCGGCTAATCGCACGGCTCTCTCGCCCGCCCGGCTATACATGATATGCATGTGTTAGGCTATACATAACAAGCATTCTGAAATTGACTGGCCATGTTACATCATGCATGGTCATGACCCATCAATGATACTAAGATTGTTAGTACTATAGTTTAGAGAAAATTGACTGCCCGACTACCTAGTTCTTCTTGAGAGTGTGGTGCAGCGGTAGAGGAGGTTACGCGCGAGGGAGTGGTCGCGGATTCAAATCCCGCCGGACGCGGAGCACGCGAATTTTCGGCAGAAAATGGCGCGACTTGCGACTTGATGGCTGGTGGCGATCGGTGGCCTTCCCACATTGGAATAAATTTTTTTTGCTATTTTTTTGGTTTATTTCCGGTCAGCAGAAAAACAACTTTGCCGTGTGCCAAATAGCACGCAGCAAAGAGGTTTGCCGTGTGCCCGACAAAAGGCACAATGCAAACTCGGCTTTGCCGTCAGCCTTGCTGCCATGCACGGTTTGCCGTGGGCCGCACACGGCAAAGGCTTTGCCGTGTGTATCAGGCTCTTTGCTGTCTGCAACCGGCACACAGTAAACCGCGCGATTCCGGTAGTGGTAGTTCTCCTGTTCCCCTTCCTTCTCTTTGTTGCGGCTCAGCGTAGTGTTGCTGGGTTCCTTGATCATCATGCCAACTAAGACATTTCCATTTGAATATATGAAGAATGAGCAGGTGATCTCTAGCTACCGGAACTTAGTTATTTGTAGTAGCAGTATTTTGAGCAAAGTGGTCATAGTACACTACTGAGCACACCTATACTGAGACCTAAAGGCAAGGTAGTATCTAGTTCCGAGTCCACTGATTGGACATGATCTTGCAATGGTATGTGCTGATTATTGCCATGCACTTGTATTTGATCACTTGATACCGGGTCACCTACACTAGCCTTCATAAAAAAATTAATGGCACAAATAATGTTATACATTTCCTTGAAAAATTATGCTTAAAGGAACTTGATTCGATAGCACACTACTAGTTAGTTGAATTGGAAAAAGCTATCATTGATCACCTTTACCTTTTCATCGTTCTGTTCTATCATTGTCACATCAGGACAACGATAGAAGACCTTGGACACGACCAGCTCCTCGTCCTTCTCTTTGCTCATGTAGAGTTTGTATTGGTGCATAACCCAGATGGTCCTCTCCCTCTTCCCTTGCTTTATATTAAGCAACACCATGATGTTTCTGCACCCCTTCTACCTACCGCGAACGATCACCAGACGTGTTTTGCTGGTCTTGTGCTCACTCGCCTTCCAACATTTTCACTATTGTGTTGGCCACTCTCTGACATGATCTTTCTCCTCTTCCCTGTTCCAGTTGAATGGGCTTTGGATGTCCTGTGGAAGAAATAATGCTTGATGTGGCCATCTCTTGTCACACCTAGAGATGATTAATTAGCTAGGTGTAAGCACAAGGGTTGAGCAGTCATGACATGGAACAAGTCCATACACATATATGTATATATAGATATAACTAACATGCTTCACTCCAATATATTTAAATTTAAATAAATTAACTGGTCTAATTCCAAAAATAATAAGTATACTACTCAGAGAAACACCATTGAACAAGCATGTTTACTCACATATTTCACCACTATGCATAGCAAATAAAAGGAATCCTAGAACCATATAGGTATTTATATCTTGAAACTTAAAAGCTTCTTCCAACATAAGAGTTATTTTGATCTCACCAGGGAGATTCCCAGGATGGGTGTAGCAAATGTCGTTGTCTCCTTCAATGGTTGGTATGAAGTGATTTATGAGAGGGTGTACTCTGGAACCTCCTCCTTACTTCTCCAACACCATGGACTCTAGGTGCTCTATGAGCTCCTCGTCCGACGGTGCAAACCTGACACCAGCTGGATATGTAGCCAACTTCTTGTTACAATCGCATGATTTCAAAAAACACCCATATGTATGAGAATTCAGAAGAATGGTTCAATTGCTAATGCACACCGGAAATAATTTATCTGCAAACCAGAGTGCAGTTAGGACTGCTGATCATGGCGCCTGAATCTCCCCTGAACAAGAAAGTATTGATGAGGAGAATATTGAAGCAAGAATTTTCAGGTAAAAACGACATGCTCAGAAAACAAAACAGAAACAACGGAGAGCACAAACAAGATAGCACTCCCGAAACCAACTACTATATGCACTAGGGCTCAAAGACGTAAATACATCTTGTTATCTGATTTCTATTTTGAACACACGGATTGTTGCAGGTATATATGGACGTACAGATCGAGCATCGATCATCCGATCGCTGCGGTTGACGACCGGAGGGAGGGATCGAGTGAGGAGTGTGGGCTAGCTGTTTCTCTGGTGGGAAAGGGAAAAATGATGTATATCATGGGCGTGGCCGTGGGTGGGGGGGGAGGAGTGTGCAAGTGAAGGATCTCCGCTGCTGCCGGCCATGCGAAACCTGCCGCGCCACGCCCCAGCCCGCAAGTGCCACGTGCTTGCCGTGGACCGGCAGAACGAGGGCAACCAACCACCACGCTCGCGCCTCTTGCCCCACCAGTGCCCGTCGCCGGTCGCGTCAACCCTCGCACAGCAGCAGCAGCAGCAGCACGCCCCTCTATCTGCACCCTCGCCTCTGTTGGGGGATTGGCTTATCCAGGAAACACCTTCACCCATTGGTTTGATTGTAAACCCAAGGCATTTGCCTTCGCCACCTACAACTGCAAGGCTTTTGCCTTCGCCGAGTCATCAGACGCCGAGAGACAATACGTTGCCCCCGGCGCTAACGAACGATTTGTGGTTAAGGCGAAGGCATTGTGTGGCTTCTCATTGCCTTCGCTCCACCCAACTACCTTTTATGAAGATGCGAAGGTAGTGTTCAAGTATTGTGTATACTCGGTTCATCTTGTTATACAGGCCGAAGGCGAGTCCGGGCGATGGCATGGCGTTCTATTCTCCTCTGACCAGGAGAAGGCGTCGCTCGGACAGACGGGCATCAGCTGGTGAAGGCGACAGGGAAGCACTGGATGGTGAAGGCGAGCTAAGGGTCACTGGAGGCACGGTGAAGGCAGCGTGGACCAAGTCCAAACCGAGTCAAAGACGGAGTTGCTGGTCTACGCATTCACATTGTGACACATGAATGTACTCTTATGCCCCTGGGGAGTCTAAGTTGTTAAGTCTAGAGGATGATGCCTGATTTCTAGGGGTATAAGGGGAATGTAAAATGTGCCTCTTGACCTCCCTATAAAAGGGGGCCTTCCACCAACGTGTAAAGGGCTGATTCCAGAGAACACTGTTGATAAGTAATTTATTGTTGCTTGTCTCTGTTCTCTGTCTTGGCTATTGTTTGGGCTTAGTGGCTTCGGCATTAACCCAACAATTGGCGCCCACCGCTTGTGCTGTGCACGAAAGAAACCCACGAACACCACCATGCCACCAAAAAAGACAATACCAAAAAACATCACCAGCAACCAAAGCACGACTTCAACTAGCGAAGCCGATGCCCAAGCCACAGTTCCACCAATTACTCTACCACCCATAACCGAAGCCGATACCGAAGAAACGGAACTCAACGAAGACACTCTCACCAACGAAGAGAAGCTGCGCAGGCTGGAGGAGAGGCTCCTCCTTCGCCTGTCTCGAGCAGCAAAAAGAGCTCGAGGCTGCTCAGCTCGAGCTACAACAACAAATGCAAGAAGAGGAAGAAGAACAACACCACCAGCTGCTGCAAGTCAGGAAACAGTTGGAAGAGCTGAGGCAGGCGAAGCAAAGAAGATTGAACTCCACTGGTTCTAGAGCTGCGAAGCTCCGAGAAGAACTCGAAAAAGCCAAGAAACAAGTTGCTCAACTCCAAGCCGAACTCAACGATCCAATTGCCTTCGGCAGTGCTGGAACAAATCACATTTCCACATCGGAAACTGGCTTTCAGGTGCTGCATACACGTCCCATTGATCGCACCTGCCCTCTCTCAGAAAGTCTGCAATTGGCAAGATGGCCGCCTTCATACAAGCCAATCTCTCTACCAAGGTATAATGGCCTCACCGACCCCAAGCAATTTCTCATGAGCTATGAAGCTGCAATAGCTTCGGCAGGGGAGATGATGTGGTGTTGGCAAAATCATTCATCATCGTCTGCGATGGCACGGCAATGAACTCGTACACCAAGCTTCCGGGGCTATCCATCACCAACTGGTATGATCTGAAAAGAGAATTGATCAAGAATTTCAGCATAATGGGAGACCAGGCACTCTCATATGTAGAGCTAACTCTACACCAACAACCGAAGGAGTCTCTGGAGGACTACTTTCACAGGTTTGTCGGACTCCGCTCTCAGGCTCCTCATATTCCTGACGAAGCCGCCAAATTTGCTGCAATTCAGGGGCTTCGGCTGGGTCCTTTCGCTCAGTACATTGCAAGGGAGACACCAGCAACTCTTGGAGATCTTTATGAGGAGTTCAAAAAGTATTGTCGATCTGACAATGACAATCGAATGAGGATTGCCAGAGAAGCCGTCCTGAAAAATCAATATGATTCCCAAAACAAGCAGCACCACTACAACCAAAACCACTACTAAAACTATCCATCCCAAACCATCATGAGCGTGGAAAATCCGCCTTCGCTCCCACAAAGTAAACCCACATTCCCAGAAAACCAGTTCCAGAATCAAAGAAATGAGCCTACCCAAAGAGGTGGAAGAACCGGCCGAGGCCGAGGAAGAGGAAGAGGTCCACCTTCGGGACCAGAGCTATTTTGTCAATATGATGGCAAAAACCACACCCATGGCACAGAGCAGTGCCGAGATATCAAAAGAACTATCGACAAACTGAAAGCAGAAAAAATCCAAGCTACCCAAACGAAGCCATTTTCGGCTTCGCCACTAAACACCCAAACCCAGCCACAAACCCAAGCTATCCAGCCATACTGCCCAGTTTATCCCTCCCTAAGCTCAAGCTTTGTTCACCCAACAACCGCGATGGCGACTCAATTTTCGCCTTCACCCCAAACTTTCCAACATTACTACCCGCAGACCATGTACCCACAATTCTACCCTCAAAACACCCAGCCTACCCAAAACAAAGACATCAAGGTAGAGGAATTACCACCTCCACCTCCACCTCCCCAAAAACAGCAAGACCCAAACACTGCAAATCCCTTGCCCAGTTACGGCCTCATTATGCCTATAACTGGAGGATCATCATTCGCCTTCAAAACGAAGAAGCAGAGAAAAAGCTACTTTCGCCAGGTCAACAACATCTCGGTTGACGGTCCCTACAAGAAGTAGGAATGGTCTCACATGCCAATTACCTTCACCGAAGAAGATCTCAAACTCCACAACTTTCCACACAATGACGCAATGTCGATTGAAGCCAACATTGCTGGCTGGAGAATTGGGAAAGTGCTAGTGGACACAGGCAGCTCTGCTGATATCATCTTGGTGAAGACTCTCAGATCGATGACAAACATCAACCCAGATAACTTGGAGCCATCTGACACACCTTTGGTCGGCTTCGGGGGGAAGCGCACCGCAACATTGGGGAAAATCACATTACCAGTATCCTTTGGTGACACATCAAATGCAAGAACAGAGTTCATTACCTTCGACGTCGTTGACATGTTCTTCGACTACAATGTTATCTTCGGCAGAGGAGTCATAAATGCCTTCGACATCATCATAAGGCAAGCTTTCTTGTGCATGAAAATGCCAGCTCTCAAAGGGGTCATCACAGTCTATGGTGACGAAACAGAGGCAAGAAGAATTGAATATGCCAACACCCCAGGCCAGCGAAAAGTCCATGTCCTCGAAGAAAGTGATCCCATTTACCTAGAGGAGAAGCCAAAAGCTGAGAGAGACAGCAAAACTATGCAAGGGGCAACAGAAACCAAAGAGGTGCAATTGCAGCCAGACGTCTTCGATAGAAAAGTCATCATTGGCTCAGATCTTGAGCCAGACGAAGAAGAAAGACTCATCGAGTTCTTGAGAAATAACAAAGATGTCTTCGCATGGTCAAGCAAAGATTTGCCAGGCGTTGACAGAAGCATAGTTGAGCACAAACTATCAATCAGCCCTGACATGAGGCCGAAGAAGCAGAAACTGAGGAAAATGTTCGAAGAAAAAGTGAGCGCAGTCAAGGCCGAAGTGCAAAGGCTGCTCGATGCGAACGTTATACGCGAAGTCGAATATCCCAAGTGGCTAGCAAACACTGTGCCCGTGAAAAAGAAAAATGGCAAGTGGAGAATGTGCATTGACTTCACCGATCTCAACAAAGCATGTCCCAAAGATGATTTCCCACTCCCAAGAATTGACAAGATCATTGATCAGGCTGCTGCAAGTGAGATGATGTCTCTCCTCGATTGCTTCTCTGGTTATCATCAGATCTGGATGAAAAAAGAAGACGAAGAAAAAACCAGCTTCATCACTCCTCTTGGTACATTTTGCTTCATCAGAATGCCAGAGGGGCTTCGCAATGCTGGTACCACTTTCTGCCGCATGTCCAGCACCGTATTCAAAGAAGAACTATTCAAATCCATACTTGCATATGTTGATGACATCTTGGTCAAAAGCATCAAGAGACAAGATCATGTCTCAGACTTGGCAGTTGCCTTCGCTCGAATGAGACAGGCGGGTCTCAAGCTCAACCCGGAGAAATGTGTCTTCGGAGTAACTAGAGGGAAGATACTTGGCTGTCTGGTGTCAGCCAATGAAATCGAAGCCAACCCAGATAAGATCAATGCAATCCTCAACATGGAAGAGCCAAAATGCATTAGAGATGTGCAAAAACTCTCTGGCAGAATTGCAGCACTCAACAGATTTATTGCTAAGGCAGCTGAGCGCAGTTTACCCTTCTTTGCAACTCTCAGAAATGCATCAAAGTTCGAATGGGGAGAAGAGCAGTCGAAGGCATTCCATGAGCTAAGGCAATATCTGATGCAGCTCACAAAACTGACAATTCCAGACCCGAAGGTACCGCTACTGCTATACATCGCAGCCTCGCAGTCAGCCGTCAGTGCTGCACTCATTGCGGAGAAACTGATTGAGGGCAGAAAAATACAGCAGCCAGTGTATTATGTCTCTGAGGCTTTGGCCGGATCGAAGCTATTCTACACCGAAATTGAGAAAATGATTTATGCAGTGGTGATGGCATCCAGAAAGCTAAGGCATTATTTTGAGGGGCACAATATTAAGGTGCTGACAGATCAACCACTTAAAGAGCTACTGAGCAACAAGGAAGCTTCAGTAAGAATACGCAAATGGGCTGCAGAGCTATCAGAATATGTGGTCGATTTCGAGCGAAGAACTGCAGTCAAATCACAAGTCCTAGCTGATTTCATAGCCGAGTGGACATCGCCTTCAGCACAGAATATGACTAGAGAGGAAAACTGGCTAGTACACAGTGATGGCGCATGGGGGGATAAAGGAGCTGGCATCGCAGCTATTGTACAATCGCCTTCGGGCGTAAAAATGAGATATGCAGCGAACCTGGAGTTCTAAAAAAACAGCGACAGAAGTACGAACAACGTTGCTGAATATGAAGCCGTGCTATTGGGGCTCAGGAAAGCGAAGGCGCTGGGGGCGCAGCGCTTCATTGTGAAAACAGACTCGAAGGTGGTGGCAGACCACATCGAAAAAGAGAGTATTGCAAAGCAGCCTGAGCTGATCAAATACCTCACCACAGTCCGAGCAATGGAGAAAAAATTCAAAGGTTTCACAATCGAATACATCCCGAGGGCAAAGAATGAAGAAGCCGATGCACTGGCTAAAGCAGCAGCAAAGGGGGACAAGTTGCCACCCGACGTCTTTTTCCAGACGCTGACAACGCCTTCGATCAAGGAACTTGATGAGCCGCCAAGTCTGATCAACGCAATAAACTCAGAAGATTGGAGGTCATCTATAATGGCATACCTCAAAGGATTCTATGAACCAATTGATGAAGAAGATCTCAAAACCATGCAGCAGAGGGCAAGATCATATCAAATCATTGACAATGTCCTATACAAGAAAGGAGTTGTGGCTCCTTGGCTTCGCTGCGTTTCCATCAGCGAAGGCAGAGAGTTAATTCAAGAGATACACAGTGGTCTATGCGGAGCTCACTTTGGAGCGAGGGCAATTGTGGGGAAGGCAATGAGACAAGGGTTTTATTGGCCTTCAATCATCAATGATGCAACAAATACAGTCAAGACTTGCGACGAATGTCAAAAATGTGTGGCAACCAGAAAATCACCTTCGGAGTCATCACAGCTGATAACTCCAACCTGGCCATTGCAGAGATGAGGCATCGATCTGGTGGGTCCTCTTCCCACGGCTCAAGGAAACCTTAAATATGCAATAGTTGCAGTGGAATATTTCACCAAGTGGATTGAGGCAAGGCCACTAGCAAATATCACGGTGAAGACAGTTATCAAATTCTTCTGGCAGCAAATCGTTTGCAGATTTGGAGTCCCAAGGGAAATTACAGTAGATAATGGGAAGCAGTTTGACTGTGACGAATTCAGGCAATACTGCATGTCCATAGGGACGAAGGCAAGATTCGCATCAGTATATCACCCACAGTCCAATGGCGCAGTTGAGAGAGCAAATGGCATCATCTTCACCGCCATCAGGAAATGCCTTGCAAATTGCAAGAAAAAAGGCAAATGGGTAGAAGAAATGTCGAAGGTAATCTGGGCTCACAACACCACCACATCAAGAGCAACTCAGTTCACACCATTCAAGCTATTATATGGCGAAGAAGCAATGTGTCCCGAAGAGATTCTTCACAAGGGGCTTCGCACTCAGCAGGAAGCACCAAAAGACAGCGAAGCTATAGATAAAGATCTTACAGAAATCTACAGGCTGCAAGCAGCTAAAAACATTTTCAAGTATCAAGAAGAAACCAGGAAATGGCGTGACAAGAAAGTGGTAAGGAAAGACATAAAGATAGGCGACTGGGTGCTAAGGAAGAACCCAAGTATGCCTTCGGGAAAGTTGCAGAACAAATGGGAAGGCCCATTCCTAGTCATCAAGAGCAACAGACCTGGATCATTCCGTTTGGGGGATGAAGAAGGCAATGAGCTGCCGCATTCATGGAATGCGGACAGCCTGCGAAGGTACTACCTGTAAGCATCATGTAACAATTGGCTTCGTAGTCTATAAACGAAGTCAATTGATAGAATAGATTTTCATTTTTTTTCCTTTAAATAGGCCCGTACTCTTTTCCTCACAGGGGAACCCTTACCAAGGGGTGAGGTTTTTAACGAGGCGGTGCTAACTGTAACTCGTGAGAAATATATGAACGAGTCATTCCCCAAAAAAGTTGCATCGAAAGCGATTGGCTTCGACCAAGTCGCTAGTATTCGATAAACCAAATAGAACTGAAATGACCCTACCAAAGGTAAGGCCAATTCAGATCTAAAATGCTTACTCTAAGGAGCAAAAGGGGCTTCGGCTCAGAGTACTTTTTCATATGCAAAAACGCATGCTCTAAGGAGCAAAAGGGGCTTCGGCTCAGGATTGTGTTCATACAAAAAATACTTGCTCTAAGGAGCAAAAGGGGCTTCGGCTCAAGATGGTTTCCATACGCAAAAATACTTGCTCTGAGGAGTAAAAGGAGTTTCGGCTCAGATTATTCTTTCATACACAGAAAGCTCTCTCTGAAGAGTATAAATGGCTTCGTCTACGATTGATCCCCATGCGCAAAAAACTTACTTTAGCGAACAAAAAGGGTTTCGCCTCAGATCAAACCCTACATGATAACCCCTACTCTAGAAAGAGCAAATGGGCTTCGACTCAAGTAACTCAAAACAAAAAACTACAAAGACCACCATGCGAGTGCGTCGAACGAGAAATACAAACTCGATTTGGGGGAGGAGGCGTTTCTCTCGAAAGCGAAGACAAATCGAGTTTCATCTTTTCGTTCAAAGCGCACAACCACACGAGCGATTTTTTCACATAATAAACACATTCATCTTCGCATGAATAATCACAAACTCGCTTCGGGGGGAGGAGGCGTTTCTCTCGAAAGCAAAGACAAAGCGAGTTCATCTTCATACATACGAAGATGGAATTACATCATAAGTCCCATTCATTTACACAGCACTTTCAGAACATTTCAAACACATAACCATAAAACTGTTCGCCAGATCTCCTAAACCGAGGAGCATTATAGACGCACGCAAAGTCCTTAACATCAGGACTAACTTCCAACGGCTCCGTCTTTGGAACTCCCAGGGAAATAGCTTCGACATTCTTCTTCACAGCAAGCTCAACTCGATCAGAGCCATGAGCAATAAACACTGTGAAAAAAATCAAAAACACTGAACTCGGTGTCGTGATAAAACTCGTGACAATACTCCAAAAAATCATGATGACTAGAGTTTGGATAAAGCCGCTGAAATTCCTTCCATGCGAAGCCAGAAATACAAAGTTGCCCATCACGCATGGCCAGCGGAGTAAGCGAAAGCATTTCATCACCCTGAATATACACAAATGTACAAGTTCAAAAGAGCTGCTCGTTCAATAAGTCCTAGCACTAATTACAATTCAAAAGGTCCTTAGACCTGTGGATCGACATTTGGGGCTCCTTGAGCACTCTGTCTCTGCGAAGAAGAAGCGCCGGCTTCGCCGGTAGCGGGCACAGTTGCAGCAGAACTTGACCCAGCTCCGGCTTCAGCAGCCTCCTTAGCAGCAGCTTCTCTCGCGGCGGCTTCGGCCTCAGCCTTTTGCTTCTTCAGTTCCTTGGACTGAGAATACAAAAGCTATCAAATAAAACAATGAAAAATTAAGGATAAAAAAGAATCAAAGTCGAAAGCGAGGGTAAATAACAAAATACCTTCGCGAGCCGTTCTCGGATCAAATTCTGAGCTGCCGAACGACCACTGGCAACCCAAAACTGCTTAAGAAAGAGTGCCTTGGCTTGCAAAATTTTCAACGAAAATACTCNGCCATCAGGAAATGCCTTGCAAATTGCAAGAAAAAAGGCAAATGGGTAGAAGAAATGTCGAAGGTAATCTGGGCTCACAACACCACCACATCAAGAGCAACTCAGTTCACACCATTCAAGCTATTATATGGCGAAGAAGCAATGTGTCCCGAAGAGATTCTTCACAAGGGGCTTCGCACTCAGCAGGAAGCACCAAAAGACAGCGAAGCTATAGATAAAGATCTTACAGAAATCTACAGGCTGCAAGCAGCTAAAAACATTTTCAAGTATCAAGAAGAAACCAGGAAATGGCATGACAAGAAAATGGTAAGGAAAGACATAAAGATAGGCGACTGGGTGCTAAGGAAGAACCCAAGTATGCCTTTAGAAAAGTTGCAGAACAAATGGGCTTCGTAGTCTATAAACGAAGTCAATTGATAGAATAGATTTTTATTTTTTCCTTTAAATAGGCCCGTACTCTTTTCCTCACAGGGGAACCCTTACCAAGGGGTGAGGTTTTTAACGAGGCGGTGCTAACTGTAATTCGTGAGAAATATATGAACGAGTCATTCCCCAAAAAAGTTGCATCGAAAGCGATTGGCTTCGACCAAGTCGCTAGTATTCGATAAATCAAATAGAACTGAAATGACCCTACCAAAGGTAAGGCCAATTCAGATCTAAAATGCTTACTCTGAGGAGTAAAAGGGGCTTCGGCTCAGATTACTTTTTCATACGCAAAAACGCATGCTCTAAGGAGCAAAAGGGGCTTCGGCTCAGGATTGTGTTCATACAAAAAATACTTGCTCTAAGGAGCAAAAGGGGCTTCGGCTCAAGATGGTTTCCATACGCAAAAATACTTGCTCTGAGGAGTAAAAGGAGTTTCGGCTCAGATTATTCTTTCATACACAGAAAGCTCTCTCTGAGGAGTATAAATGGCTTCGTCTACGATTGATCCCCATGCGCAAAAAACTTACTTTAGCGAACAAAAAGGGTTTCGCCTCAGATCAAACCCTGCATGATAACCCCTACTCTAGAAAGAGCAAATGGGCTTCGACTCAAGTGACTCAAAACAAAAAACTACAAAGACCACCATGCGAGCACGTCGAACGAGAAATACAAACTCGATTTGGGGGGAGGAGGCATTTCTCTCGAAAGCGAAGACAAATCGAGTTTCATCTTTTCGTTCAAAGCGCACAACCACGAGAGCGATTTTTTCACATAATAAACACATTCATCTTCGCATGAATAATCACAAACTCGCTTCGGGGGGAGGAGGCGTTTCTCTCGAAAGCAAAGACAAAGCGAGTTCATCTTCATACATACGAAGATGGAATTACATCATAAGTCCCATTCATTTACACAGCACTTTCAGAACATTTCAAACACATAACCATAAAACTGTTCGCCGGATCTCCTAAACCGAGGAGCATTATAGACGCACGCAAAGTCCTTAACATCAGGACTAACTTCCAACGGCTCCGTCTTTGGAACTCCCAGGGAAATAGCTTCGGCATTCTTCTTCACAGCAAGCTCAACTCGATCAGAGCCGTGAGCAATAAACGCTGTGAAAAAAATCAAAAACACTGAACTCGGTGTCGCGATAAAACTCGTGACAATACTCCAAAAAATCATAATGACTAGAGTTTGATAAATCCGCTGAAATTCCTTCCATGCGAAGCCAGAAATACAAAGCTGCCCATCACGCATGGCCAGCGAAGTAAGCGAAAGCATTTCATCACCCTGAATATACACAAATGTGCAAGATCAAAAGAGCTGCTCGTTCAATAAGTCCTAGCACTAATTACAGTTCAAAAGGTCCTTAGACCTGTGGATCGACATTTGGGGCTCCTTGAGCACTCTGTCTCTGCGAAGAAGAAGCGCCGGCTTCGCCGGTAGCGGGCACAGTTGCAGCAGAACTTGACCCAGCTCCGGCTTCAGCAGCCTCCTTAGCAGCAGCTTCTCTCGCGGCGGCTTCGGCCTCAGCCTTTTGCTTCTTCAGTTCCTTGGACTGAGAATACAAAAGCTATCAAATAAAACAATGAAAAATTAAGGATAAAAAAGAATCAAAGTCGAAAGCGAGGGTAAATAACAAAATACCTTCACGAGCCGTTCTCGGATCAAATTCTGAGCTGCCGAACGACCACTGGCAACCCAAAACTGCTTAAGAAAGAGTGCCTTGGCTTGCAAAATTTTCAACGGACAGTATCGGCAGGATCCCTGGGTGCCGGGTAAGGATAACCTTTCCGAAGCAAAGTATTGTAATGATCGCAGCCGTTGTCCGAGAGAACCTTCAGCAGGTTGCAGGAGCAGAGATTGACAGCGAAGTCACTTAGAGTCTCCACGACTGTCGGAAGCGAAGCAAATTCGTTGTCAATCCAATTAAAGAGCTTCTCCAAGCTATACTCCTTATTGGGAAAGGCAGCCGGCTCCGCACCGAACTGTCGCAAGGCTTCCTTGTATAAGCGATACAATTTCAAGCCTCGCTCCCAAGCAACATCAACCACATTCTCATTCTCCTTGCGAAGGTTAAGGTTTGATGCGCACAGCTGCACAACCTCATGCTCAATGTTTTCGCTGCGAGACCGATACGTGTCGACATCGCTCGAAAGTTTTTCCTTCGCAACATTGAGGGTGTTCACCTCACCTTTCAGCACAAAAATCAAATCAGTATCAGCAGCAATTTTCTGGCGAAGGCCCTCTAGGGTGTTCTCTTTGTCAATCACCGTAGTCTCCAAGGAAGAAACCTTCTCCTTAAGCAGATTGGCTTCGCCAGCTTGAGTTTCCAAAGCAGCAATTTTGTTCTTTAGAGATCTATTCTCGCTAACAACGGACTCGTGGTCCTGGCGAAACATATTCTTTTCATTCTCGAGATCCTGCTTGATCCTGTCAATATTGGCTTGGATCTGGAGAAGCTCAGCATTCTCCCTTCACAACCTCGCAAGCTCCGCTCGCTCAGCAGCAATGGAATTGAGATTGGGGACTTGCGCATGCAGCTCATTGATGGCTATAACAACCTGTATGAGAAAATAAACTCTTAGACCAGCTCAACGAGATCGGCGATCCGAAGCCAAATCAATAACAAAACAAAAGGTCAGGGCACAGAAATCATACCTTAAGACCCGAAGCCAGAATGTTAGAGCTGATGCTCTCAGGATCCAGAGTTCGCGCAAGTCGAATATACTCTACAAGGGCAAAACAATGAAAACTTGGTTATTTTCAATAGTAGTAAAAGGAAAACCAGTTACAGCCCTAGTTAAATAAAACACCTTCCCAATCAAAATCTCGAAGAGGTTCACCTTCGCGCATGCGAGCAGGTCCTTCTTCTTCGTCACCTAACGGCCATATTTCTTTCGCATTAGCTCAAAACAACAAAAAATAACGAAAAATATAAGAATCGGCATGGTAAATACCTTTGGTAATAAAAGGAACGCTACCACCCATGTCAATGTCCATGAAAGCTTGAGAGGCAGCAGACCTCTGAGCAGCATCGGAGGTCCTAGCATCGGTTGTCTCTTTCTCCTTATCCTGAACCTCCATGCTAACAGTCCCAGCAGCATGGGCCAGAACCTCCAAAGAATCCCTCACTGGAAGAGAAGAAGCCAAAGCGGAGGAAGGAGGGCTAACGGCAGAGTGTTCATAGGGGCTTCGGCAGAAGGCTCTTCAATATTGCCTTCGACTCGAGCATCATCGGCTGAAAGTCCCACAATAATATCATCGACAGCTATGGCTGTAACGGGAACCTCTTCAGTGATCTGCTTAGTCATGGGAGCATCCCGAATAGGGGTATCCTCAAACTGACTTATATCAATGCCATCATCGAAGGCATTGGGAACACGGATATCATCAGTTGTATCAGCGACGCCTTCACAAGTAATATTCACATCAATTACATGATTCTCCGCCAAATACCTTGACAGCAAAGGAAGGCTTGAGCCCTGAAAATAATTGCCAAAGAGAGCAACCTCACCTAAGAAAATGTCATCTCCGCTCCGGGGAGCCGAGCTCAAAAAACCGGTCACCGGCGAAGGCGGCCGCTGCACCGATGACGAAGCCGGTACCGCCGCTGGTGGCACCCGAGGAGGACGAGGTGGAAGACCACCACGCGAAGAAGTGACCCCGGTAGCCGGAGCCGCAACCGATAAGGGTACGGTAGTAATTGGCGGCTCTTGGCGACGCCTCTTCTCCGCAGCCTCATGAGAGCTGCTGCTGCCTCGCTTAGCTGGCGTCACGGAAGAAGTTGTCTTCGCAACTCCCTTTTTCACACGGCCGCCTCCGCGCCCAGGTCGTCCTCCTCCGCGACCGACACGCGAGGGAGCAGAGTCATCCTCATCTTGCTCTTTCGCCTTCGATTTTCCTTTCTTATCCTTCTCCTTCTTATCTTTCTTCTTACCCTTAGTAGGAGTGGGAACCTCGCGTTCACCATAAGAAATTTGCAATTCTTCAAAGACTCTATTGATTCTAACATGCATAAATTTTCCTTCGGACATACGATGCTCCTTCGAGTTATACGGTCCAAGAATATCATTGGCTTGCCGCTCCACTGTAGAAACAAATTCAGCTGCAGTCATACCTTCGGGAAGCCTGGCCCCAAAGTGAGGGAAGCAAACTCATGTGTGCTCATGAAAAGCTTTCCATTCAACCTTGTAAGGCGCCCAGTCGGCAGCCAGGAAATAGTGTCCACAAGCAAGGTAAGCGGCAATACCTTCTTCAATCAAGTCACGGCTGCAGATCGTTTGCGAAGCCGCTTGAAACGCTTTCCAACACTCAGTGAACCCAGGACTTTCCGCATTGAAAGGCGGGCAAGAAACAAACTTAAGCCAATCAATATGGCTGTGCAGAGGATAAGAGACAGACTTCGTCCCATCTTCCTCAGTTTTTTCCTCCGAAGGCACCCGAACATAAAACCAATATTTCTGCCAGTCTTTGGTCCATTTGTTTCTGTTAGCAAAGGAAGTCTCCACCTTCGCAAAATGGGACCCCCGGCGGCGCCCTGTGAAAGTGACACAACCAAAGTCCGGGGTGAATAACTCGCCTTCGACTTCAGATGATTTGCTCTGATTGTGTCCTTCATACAGCCGAAGGAAACCGTCAACTGTAACGGCTGCGTCATGCGTCTTCACAGCCCAAAAGAATCGAAGGAGATGGCTGATGGCATTCGGCGTTAGATGATGCAGTTGTAAACCATAAGGCGCCATCATTTTTGCGATGACATTATCAATGGGCATCTTCAAGCCCGCAATGAAAAAATCCGTAAACACCACGGCTTCATCTTCGCGAGGGTCAGGGGTGGTATCATTACCGGGAGCACAGCCCCAACCCTCAGAAAAATATCCTTTTTCCTCATAGAACTTGATATCACGTTTGCCGACCTTAGACTTGCCGAAGACAAGTGTCTTCGCCCTTTTGGAAGGATCTACTAGGTCTTCAACGTCAACCTCCACGTCGTCGAGATCTTCCTCCTCGCCACCATCGTCATCATCGGCATGTTCGTCGTCAGAGCCTCCAACAACGAGAGTCTCTTCCTCAATCTGATGAGCAAGTTGCTCAGCTTCGGTATCGTCCAATCCACGACGAGGAGAGGCTCCCGCTTGTTGGGCATCGGGGCTGCCTTCGCCAGCCATGTCAATGAGAACAGCAGTTTGCTTCGTGCGCGCCGCTGCAGGAATGATAACAAATGTCATTACCTAAGCAAAGAAAATTTGAAAGAATAAGTGTCAAAATATGAAGAGAGAATCTTACTTGCAAAAAACTGCCTCAGAAGAGAAGATGACGCGAACGCGAAAGCCAATGACAGCTCACGACCCGAGCGAGCGAAGAAGCATTCGCAGCTGAAAGCGATTGACAGCGAAAGTGAAGAAAGGTGAAAAGGGGGGACCCCTTCGGTCCTATTTATAGGGCAGTAAAAAATCGACCGTTACCGTGGCTCGGAATTCGAAAAGGCCCAGAAAAATACAAAAAATTAATACAAATAAAAATAAAAATAAATCATGGAAAATCAAAAGTGACGAATGTGAAGCCAAGTTCGAGAGCGAAGACAACGACTCGGGACTTACTCCAACAGGAGGAGGCGTTTCTCTGGCACAGGCGAAGGCAATCCTGAGTTTTCGAGGACATCGGCCTGTTGGAGAAAGCCCTCGTCTGCGAGGGGCTACTGTTGGGGGATTGGCTTATCCAGGAAACACCTTCACCTGTTGGTTTGATTGTAAACCCAAGGCATTTGCCTTCGCCACCTACAACTGCAAGGCTTTTGCCTTCGCCGAGTCATCAGACGCCGAGAGACAATACGTTGCCCCCGGCGCTAACGAACGATTTGTGGTTAAGGCGAAGGCATTGTGTGGCTTCTCATTGCCTTCGCTACACCCAACTACCTTTTATGAAGATGCGAAGGTAGTGTTCAAGTATTGTGTATACTCGGTTCATCTTGTTATACAGGCCGAAGGCGAGTCCGGGCGATGGCATGGCGTTCTATTCTCCTTTGACCAGGAGAAGGCGTCGCTCGGACAGACGGGCATCAGCTGGTGAAGGCGACAGGGAAGCACCGGATGGTGAAGGCGAGCAAAGGGTCACTGGAGGCACGGTGAAGGCAGCGTGGACCAAGTCCAAACTGAGTCAAAGACGGAGTTGCTAGTCTACGCATTCACATTGTGACACATGAATGTACTCTTATGCCCTTGGGGAGTCTAAGTTGTTAAGTCTAGAGGATGATGCCTGATTTCCAGGGGTATAAGGGGAATGTAAAAAGTGCCTCTTGACCTCCCTATAAAAGGGGGCCTCCCACCAACGTGTAAAGGGCTGATTCCCGAGAACACTGTTGATAAGTAATTTATTGTTGCTTGTCTCTGTTCTCTGTCTTAGCTATTGTTTGGGCTTAGTGTCGTCGGCATTAACCCAACAGCCTCGTCCCGATGCCGAGCCATTGATGGCCCTGTCCGCGACCTGACGCGCTCCTGCTTGACCGCGCGGCCCGGCTTGCTTGCGCGTGTACGCGACCTGGCCTGCTTGCAAGTGTGACTCGGGCATTCGGCTGCTTGCATGCCTACGGAACTTACGGCGGCAGCCTGCGACGCCTTTTTTTCTTTTTTTCCATAGTTTCTATTTTCTGCTTTTCAATTTCTGGTAATTTCTTTGTTGGAATTCTTCGTAACTTTGTTGAGCTTGCTGATGTGTTGAATCCTATGAAAATTTTGTGAGATGCCAGTGATGTGAGCTTGCTCATGTATTCTGTGATATCTGTATTCTGTGATTTCTTATGTATTCTGTGAATTCTTATGTATTCTGTGATTTCTTATGAATCATCAAGCTGGAAGGTGCAAAATGAGGCCACATTCAGCCTATAAAGGAAGATTAAAAGACGCGTGTTCTTAACACAGGTCTGCTTTGGCAAAACCAAAGAAGGCGCGGGTTCAGAACAAGCGTCTGCTTTGCCTCAACCAAAGGAGACGCGGGTTAACAACACGCGTCTGCTTTGGCACAACAAAAAGGAGACTTGGGTTAACAACAAGCGTCTGTTTTGGCACAACCAAAAGGAGACGCGGGTTTACAACACACGTCTGGTTTGGCACAACCAAAAGGAGACGTGTGTTTACAACACGCATCTGCTTTGGCCCAACCAAAAGGAGACACTGGTTAACAGCACGCGTCTCCTTTGGTACAACCAAAGGAGACGCTGGTTAACAACACGTGTCTCTCTTAACTAACAGAGGAGACGCTGGTTGAGGCAGTTCGAAGACGCGGTTAAATCGCGTCTCCTGTGTCATTCGTACAGGAGACGCGTTTTTTCAGCGTCTCCTTTGACTAGTCATCAGAGACGCAGAAAAGGAGACACGGAATTTTCACATCTCCTTTGAGCATTAAAACGCGTCTCCTATCTTGCTTTCTTACATAGTGGAAGCTAGAGATTTTTCCATACGGTGACACATTTTGGAATAGCGCCGGCAGTTTTTTGATGTAAAACTTACTTTTATGATACTAGGCTCGTGCCTATGCGTTGCTATAGGAAGGAAACAAATATACAGAAGCAATAAAAAATTGGTGCCGATAAACATATGTATATTTTATAATTCAACCGAAAACACAATAAGATTTATAAGTTGGATAATATGGATCTCACAAATCATCCAAAATTTAAAAAGTTCAACCAACACGTTTCGAAAATAAAACTGTATCAATATCATTAGAACTTCTCCAGCTAACGAGTCTATTTTATTTCATACATTTTATGTGGCTAAGATATTTTTTGACATCAGCCGAAAGTAATTTCGTGTAGACATTTGCTTCAGATCACAATACATCGGTCATAAAATGACGTCTCATTGTTGGGCCATCCTGTCCATTTTATGGATTAACACATAAGTTTTATGGAGGCCTACAGTATAAGTATTTGGAAAGTCAGAAATCTGTTAAAGTAAAATTCATACACTCACATTAATTATTTGCATGCGTGTAGGCGTGCACATAGCAGACATGTATTGTAGAACCAGGAAGCCACTTGAATACCTGCAGCACGCAAATTGACAAGTAAGCTATTCAGGCACCATAAATTACAAAAATAATTCAGTTATGTTCGTATTTCGCATGAAAACAATTCTGTTCACACGTTCCGACTGCGGGTTTGCAGATTCAAGAAGAAATTGATTTGCTCAGATACTTCAGTTTACTACTCTTCTAAGTCAGGAAGAGCGAGAACTGCAAGCCTATAAAATTCCTCATGTAGCAAACTAAAGAATCTGAAACACACGGAGACTGATACAATGAAACTGTTTATGATGAAGCACATACACAACTCACTCGTGAAGTAGACAGCTGTTTCGCATCAAAAATCACCGAACAGTTCAGTGAGACAGAGTGTACAGCAAACTCGAGAAGATTCAAGTAGAAGTTAATTTGTTCAGACATACTTCAGTTTGCTACTCCTTCTGCACACGGACAACAAACAGATCCAATATATTCCAACAAGATGGGTCATCAGATAGCTGAATAGATTCCTTGCAAAAAAAAAAAATCAGACAGCTGAATAGATGGCTGACCTGTTGGTGGGTATGCATGGAAGCAGACAGCGATCTCGTGTATATCTGTTTTAAGTTCAAGCCCTACACAAGAAAGAATTTTTTTTCAGAAATATAGAGCTGCCCTCAAGTCAGTCGCAAGGTGTCATCGATAAATAAACAGCAGGATATACTTACAGCAGACTGCAAGACTGCAGCCTGCAGGGCTGACTTTGACACCCTCTGTTAGTAAAGGTATTGGGGCCAAGAGGAAGAATGACATGACTGTAATGATTGAGAAGAGATTAATGTTGTCCAGAGATTCCAGAAGTGGGGAAAAAACAGTGTTAGGTATACAATCATATCGAAGGGCAAGACGTAAAATACCCATCCCTAACTAAGGCTATCAATCAATTATTCACAAGTAAATTGCTAAATAACTCAAGAAACTGCAAAATGATAGTTCAGACACATCTTTGTTCACCATAAGCTTCTTGCTTAGCACATTCCTTGACTGGAAGGTTACATTTGAAGCCATTGCACTCCAAAAGCCAGCCCTGTGTCATAGGAACTGAAGGTTACGCATGACCATGGAACAAGATAACAAGGAAGCCCTTGCTTCTGACTTCCTGATCCTGTGTAAGAGCATGCATACACATCAAACACTATATGCACAATAGAGAAAAACAAACAGCAATTATAGAAACAATGGCACTGGAACATTGGTCAACTAAAATTTGGCGTGCATCAGATGATTGAAGCAATGGAATAAAAGACAAGGAAACTAGTAACAAAAGATAACCTCTACAGGCATATGCTAGAAATGCTTCAACAGGCATATCTTAGAATTGCTTCAACAGGCATATATATCTTAGAATTGCTTCAACAGGCATATCCTAGAATTGCAATTTGCACAAGAACCATCCTAACACCTGCTTGTATTTAAAAGGAGATGCCTATATACTGCTTACCAGTTAAAAGAAGCCTCAGTAAGAGATGCCAATGCCACACCGCCAACAATGGGAAGAAGAGACAATACAACCCAAGGAGTAGGAAACTGCAAAATCATTCATTTGCTGGAGTAAAAACAAGAAAAGAAATATCATGTTACAGGCACTTACTATCTGGCTACAGAGTTGAACAGATGAACTCACCAAGGAAGATTGCTGAAAGGAGGACCGAGAAGAAAGGCTCCATGGCCTTGATTTTTTTCGATAAGGTCCATGGCCTTGATAGTATGTGTAAATGACACTGCAACCTTTCCAAGGCTCAGTCCACATACTACTCCCTAGCAGTATAAACATATAAATGAGCTGCATGAGACCGTTTGTTTTTGTGGCTTCTACGCTGCAAAGAAACCAGGCTAAAATGTCAGTAGAATTTCAGCTGGTTTGGTGCCAGGTATGTTCTTTGTTTCTGAAATTTTAAATGGCTCAGCTTCAGATAGGGCTAACAATGGGCTTGAGTCAACACTGGATGCAAAGCATAGGCCCACCCCTATACCATCACATTAAATCTGGCCTACTATTCTGATCATTGTTATGTACTACACTTTGCTTGCATTGTCATATCAATTAGTTAAACTTACTGTATGATTTAAGTATTTCAACTATTGCAGGAATTAGGACTTACTATTAGCAAACAATACTGGATAAATTTGATTAAATGTTTGTTCAATATGAAGATAGTTGAACAACATGCAGTAGTATATATGATATTTCTAATGGTCATGCACATCTAACTGAAAAACCAGCAATTTATTGGTTTTCTTTGCTGGCGTTAATGTTTGTAAATTAATTTTTGGTGCAAAACCGCAAGGTCACAAGGATCACCAAGGCCACAGCACACAAGCTGCAGCATGACTACGACGCCTTCACAACATATGGGGCTGACACCTCTCGTGCTTTCAATTGGTATGTCTGATGGAGACTCTCATCAGGTTTGGTGCAGATTATGGATTTTGCAATATATAATGGATTTACTGGTCACTGGCCAATCTGATTCAATAGATTATTTAGTGTTGCTTCCTTTGTGTTCATGATATCATATCACCTCCTTTCTTTGCATGTAATTTGTGCAAGGCCATTTTTTCATGGTTTTGTTAAAATGTGGGTTCACCCTGATACTGATTGATGTGGTTGGAATTTTAATTTCAGAATATTTTAAGAACTATCATTTTGCTTAATCGGGTGCACAATCATTTTAATGTTCTTGCAAATATGTACTGGGAGCATAATTAGTTGGAAGAGTTATAGATTGACATTAGTTGGAAGAGTTATAGATTGACATATATGGCTACATCCAAGGTTGTCAGTATCGGGGTACTAGGTAGTATCTTTTTTGCCTGACAGTATCGGATCTGGAATCGTATCGTAGTATCGGGATACTATCAAATTGTACATGATACATATTTTATATAAAATTTGTCCTATATTATGTAGATTGAAGCCAATAATGTCTATTTTGATTAATTAAATTGACTGTTTACAAATTTATGTGCTCTAATTAACATTATATTCAATACATCTTATCTCAAATAATATGTTATAGGCATTAAATTATTTAAAAAAATCATTTATATCAGTTATTTTATGGTATCGTAGGATCGTAGTATCGGGATACTACGAAATTTCACGTAGGATCATGTGGAACTTTTATGTAGGATCGGGATACTATGAAACTTAAGATACTAGATGGGATCGGTATCGTTTTGTCCGGGTAGATACTACAATACGTATCGGGATACTGACAACCATGGCTACATCTACTCACTACTCACACATTTTAGGCGTAGGGGAAAAGCTAAGCTATAAGGCCCTGTTTGGAACGCAGGAATTTCACAGAAATCGTGCAGGAATTTCACAGGAAACAGTTCAATTTCACAGGAAAAATGCAGGAATAGGGAAAAAAATCCCACATTCCAAACTGGGCCTAAGCCTGCATCTCACCAGATTTTCAAGATGCACCTGAAGAGCCTTGAACGTCTTATCCAAATGATTCAAAATGTAAGCTATTTAATCTGACCACATAGGACATTTAGAACTGTGTTTCCTTCGCTGATGCTAATATTTGTTAGTTTACTTCATACTAGAATGAGCAGTCTTCTTATTTGTTCCCGGTATGATCCATGCCATTCATTGTAGAACAGTTTTCAAGCTGCACGAGGATGATGGCTACACATCGTTGGCACCAGACTTCCGTGCTCGTTGCTATTGAGGACTTCGGGCACAAAATGGTGGCGGCTTCAAACAAAATGCTACCATGATACTTGTGGCCTGGCGCATGATACTTTCTATTCTTATATATGTCAACAGGATTGATATCCTCCTATGGTGGCAGGTTTCAGTCATTGCCCTATCACGTCTTTTCCCAATACCTATATGTTTGTGTCAGCTTGCTTAATCCATGGCCCATCTCAAAGGTTGGTGTTGCTGCTTGTTTCACTACATATGTGAAGTGGCTAGGAACGAGAAGTGGATGTGAAGTCGTCTCCGGAGTGCCGTTGGCGCTGAAATAGAAGGTGGCGGTGACCCGAGGCAAATGCATATAGGAAATTAGTATCATCCAATATTAAACAATGTTAGAGTTAATAATATTAGAGATGGTAGCTCGTGAATATAATTGTGCTCGTTCTTCTTTAAGAGAACTAGAAACGATTTGTTTTAATTATATCTACAAAACATTAATATTATTATTTATTCGCTTGAACTATATAAACTATTCATGGGTATGTGCGGGTCGACACTTACGTTTTGTTGTTGAGCAAATATCTCAAACAGACCACATCTTAAATCACTAAAGCATCTCAGCTGCTTCTTTCACTCATCCAGAGATTAGTCCGGTTGGACTAACAGATTAAGTCAAGGTTTTTATCTTCTTTTTTTTCAGTTCTTAATAATGTCCATTTCACGAATTCCCTTCTAATCAAAGATACAAATTTCGCCGCCCATGCACCTTTGCATCCAGGAGTGGCAGATTCATATTATCCAACCCATTCATATTTTTGTGTATTCATTTGAATTATAAATATGTATGTGTCTATGTGCGTCCTGTCATGCATATTTGGTAATCTAAATAAATATATGTCACGCCAATTTTATCACTTCTACAATTTTGTTTCCTTCCCGTAGCAACGCACGGGCACGAACCTAATATATACAAAATACAACCCGGTTTCTCAAAAAAAATATTTTATCTTTTCTCTTTCATTTTCTCCCTGTTCCTTATGCCAATTCGTTTATGAAATGTATTCGCGTTCAACACTTAGAGGCTAGATTCAATATTTATAAAAGTAAACGTCCAATTTTGCAAAATAGAGTTGAACATATCATGTGAAAAACGATGACAACAACTAAATTGTTCAATTGTTAACTTAAAAAGCAGAATAAAAAGAATAAATATTGATATCACTGATCTCAATTGGTTGCAGTAGTTTCAAGGACAACATTCTTTAATTTCTGACATCGTACCAAAAAATCGTCAATCACCCATAGCATCGCATGTCCTTCAACTCTCTGTAACAATCTCGAAGCTGTCATAAACATTGTTTCTCACTCTTGCCTGTGTGCCTAGTACGTGCACTCGACCGTTGTGAAAGGCGCCGCCGCCGCCGCCGTCGAGAGCGCAAGTTTCAGAGGGCAGGTCGCCCTGACGCTGCGCCTGTGGTTGTGTCCCTCGTACTTGACCTCCCCTGTGAGGGCAAGCTCAAGCTCGAACAGCCCGGTGACGCTCTCCTTCAGGAACTCGGCCACCCCGTCGCTCCCGAGCGCCATGGGCGCGCCCGTGTCCGCCTCCGCCGCCACGCGGTACACCGCCTTCCCCAGCGTGGGGATCCGTCCCCACTCCGCTCCCGCTAGCCTGGCGCGGTCGAACGTCTGGCCGCGGAACCGGAGCTCGGCGTGGAGCGGTGCGGTGCGCCAGACACCGACCGCGAAGTTGCGGTTGCGCACGGCGACGGCAAGCGAGACGTCGTACGCGAGCGCCGTGCCGTTGGCGCCGGTGGTGCTATCGGCGAGCGTGAGGCGGCCGAGGGACGCCTCCTCGACGGTGACGCGGACGGGGACGACGACGGCGAACGCCACGACGAGCACCGGCGAGCGCGGCGGCGGAGAGCGCCGTGACAACGCGGCAGCGCGTCGCGGAGCGGCAGGCCCCGCAGCACTCAGTCTCGACGCAGACTCGGGTGCAGATGGCGCATATGCAGCAGCAGCATTCGACGAGGCACTCGGCGCCGCCATCGCCTTCCATGGCGGCAATAGCAGTAATCGATTGGTCCGCCGCCGCCGCCCGTGAATCTGGCCTTCTCTCGCGTGCAAGGTCTCCGGTCTAGTGTATCAAGACGCGACGCCATGCACGATCTCGACTGGGATTCTTGATTGCGTTTGTTTTCTGGTCGGATTGCTCGACCTGGCACTACTTCCTGCGTGTTCGGATGAGGTGATCAAAAAATTGATCCCTATTTTGATCACTAATTAGGGATATTAAATAAAGTCAGTTTACAAAACTACCTCCACAACCCCCTGGCAAATTCGCGAGACGAATCTAATGAGGGCTTTGACCGCACGATTAGAGAATGTTTACTGTAGTATTACTGTAGCAAATCATGGATTAATTAAGCTCGTTAGATTCGTCGCGCAAAGTTACGCTCATCTGTGGCTGGGTTTTGTAAATAGACTTCATTTAGTACTTCATGCATGCAAGATTTCTTGGGACAAAAAATTGTCCTGGGTCTGCCGAACACGGTTCAACTCGGAGGCTGCCATCGCCGGGGGCCCACACCATCACACAACCTGACCAAAGTGTCATTAGCAGAGAGTTTCAGCTAGATGGCAAGTTGCTTACTACACCTGTTTTTTATCCGTTCTAATCTTTGCTCCAGTTGATTAGTTGCTCCTCACTTTTATTCTCCCTCTCGTGGATCATGTATGGTATCTCGATTTTGACCCAGGTTTGGCGAAATTTCACAAATTTCGGTGGTGACTGAAAGGTAGCGAGAATTATTGCAGTAGGATAGTGGCTAGGAGGATTTGAAAGGCATTATGGAATTAAGATTTCCCAGGTTTAGCCAAGGCTCCATATTCCTTCTTACAGTTTTGTATTTTTTCTCTTGTTACGAGAAAATACAAAATAAAAAAGAATAAAATAATATAGAAAAGCGTCCATTGTCTAATGGATAGGACTGAGGTCCTCTAAACAAACACCGAACCTTCCAGTTGTAGAAGCGACCCCACAGGGTTGTACTTTCGCGTCTTTCTAAAATTGCAGTCATAAAGCAAATCTTGGCTTTGGCTTCCATTGTGACGGGCCTAGGCGAGCTGGAACATGTCAAGTATCCTCCTGGGATCATGTTTTCTTAGGTCTATTCTGGATGTATAATTCCATTTCGGTAGTTATTTTCCATTTCAGTTGGAAAATGTAGTCGGATGTTTGGAGTACTATAAGTGATCAAGGAATAGTAACTCATATCACAGGGGAAAACTTTGCAAGGTTCACCAATCATTGAAGGCTCGAGAACCGCTAAACCTACATTACACGCAATAGTACCTAGAATTACCACTGAAAAAATGTATAAAAGATCATTGGGCCACACGGGTTCCCTATAATAATTATGTCCCATCCCTAAAGCTTTATTGAGTCATTTAAGTTATAGAAAAATTCCTGAACCCAAGAATTCAAAATGACAAGTTCTCCTTTACCTAGAAAAAAAAGAAACATTTAGAATAGCCAAACAGATATTTGTTGAGAAATGCAAAATGATATGGGGATGATCCTCATTATCTATTTTGGCCAATTGTATTATTTCCTTGCGTATTTCTATAGGTTGTTTTTGTACATGTGGTCGGCCCAGCAGAGTGCTTTTGCCGGTGGTGTTCTTTTCGATCTCAATGCATTTCACTGCTCCACCGGAAATTCCCTCTGCCCCTACCGTACTCTAGCTTGGTAGTTACCACCGCCTGTCCAGGGTTGAGCCCTAGGATTTGACGGCGTTATATTCTTTAATAGATGAAAAAAGATTTTGAATTTTGATAGTAACATTATGTTGGAGCCATTCCATTTGAATTTGCACTTTCTACCTCATGACTCGTGGGAAGAGACATCGCAATAATTCACCTTGGACAATTTATTTGTGAAAATGCATGTCTATTTAAATCGCATCAGATGCTTCAATTGTAGATTTTGAGTATTGAGCGAAAGGTTACACCTATAGAATAGGTTCTGTATTACAGGTCAATCGGACTCTACTAGTGAAAGTTAAATTAAAGGGTATTTTGAGAGAGGTATTTCTTTTATTTTCACAACAGCTTTCTTTTGAATCCAATTTCAAGTTTGATAGAAAGGCGATGAGAATGGGAAAAGAAAAATCAAATATTTTTATCAGTTCCTTTTTTGCAATTTTATTATTATCTATTCCATTCTTTTTTTATAGATATGGAGAAGACTAATACATGTGCTTTTTTGTAAATAAATATATTACTCTAGACTCATATTTTGTATTGTTTGTGATGCATATTCCGCAACTAAATAGATCTATAGCCATAAATCAATCTAATCATTCGTTTAGGTCAACAAATTTTAGAAAATCACATATTTTTGTTGAAAGGCTCTAAATTGTTTTTTCCCAAAATTTCACGATTTTTGTTTCTGTGTGACCAAAAAACTCAAAAACTGAAAATCGTAAACCTTGGATTTGACTGCACAGTTGACACAATAATCTGATGCTTTCATGTTTTCATATCTAGTGTGTTTGTATTATAATGCTAGATCATGTAGAATGCAACCGTATCCAATCAACATTTTCCTGACTCAGAGAATGTGTATGCTGCCTCTACGTCAAGCCGTTAGAACAGAGGACTTCCAACACCTCTTTCACCTACCACTAACAATTTCAGTTACTACTTCAGGTATTACAAAATCAACAACTGAACAGATCAATTTATATTCAGTCAAGGTATATAAATGTCATCAAGAAATTCACCCTGGTTTCATTGGTTGCCAAAAATCATGTTGTCATTCTAATAGTAAGTTATTCTTCCGGTACTAATGAGAGACAAGCTGTCACCTAACCATGATTGAGTTGGTTGACCAAGACATGAAGAGTAAATGGTGTACCATCTGTTTCACTTGGGTGATTTTATGCAAGAGTATGCTGGAGCACAATCGCCCTACATGTGCCGCCATTAACCAGTGGAGATTCTCCAACAATTCAAGTCTGAATTCCACTACTATCAAGCTGTTATACAGATTCCAAGAAGATACTCTTAAGTCTTTACATCAAGCGGTACAACTTTGCTGACCTGAACTTTTCATTAATAAAAGTGTGATAAATACATGGATTGCATCAGAAGTTACGAGTACAATGCGACACATACAACAAAGGGCACATCAGAGAGACAAGAGGAACACAATGCATTAATACAACTTAATTACAACGGAGAACCTGACAGCATCCCTTTTCAACTAGCAGTACACTACCAGCATGAGTGGAAGCATTTGAGCAGTTCCATTAGAGGGATCCCACACAATGAAACAACAAATCAAGACATGCAACAATTTGGTCAGATTTTTTATGAATCACAAATCAGGTTGAAATAACATTATTACAATGCAACATGCATGCATGCTTCAACAACCATCTGCAATCAAGGATCTGGGATTCGGACCGAATGGGCCGAAATTCGGTGAAATTCGCCCATTTCGGCCCGGCCCGAGACAAAGTCAAACCGGACAAAATAATTCGGCCCCATTTGAATTTTTAACCCGGCCCAATGAACAAACCAGCCCACCAATAACCCTCCTACGTATAAAAGCATGAACTCTAACTGGAAACCCTAAACGTTTCATTTTTTTTCCTCCTCTGCTCGCTGGTGGCGGCGGCGGCCGGCGACTGTCGAATCCACGCAGCTGCGGAGGTGCGGATCTTCCGTCGGACTCCTCCCAGTTCTCTCCTCTCCCTGCCCTGGTTCTAGGGCCACCTTGTCCGCTGATTCCCCTCCATCATCTCCTCTCAAATCCATGTTCATCGCTGCCATCAACTCGATCTGCGCGGGTTCGTCCCTGCCATCAACTCGATCTGTGCTGTTGGTGGTAGTCTGGTACGTAGTTTCCATGTTGGTGATTATTTTCCAACAAGGCAACAAGAGCTGCAGCAGTGCTACGGGCCGACGGCAGCCTTTGCTGTTTATTGAGTGCAGTACACAGAGGTCATGAATACTTGTGTTTAATCTTTTTCTTGGTTGAATGGTTGCAAGTATTTTTAGCCTGATTCGATCCTTCATGATTCCTGGTAATGGAATCTTTGTCAATCAAATCAATAAATAATTGTGATGTACATCAAAATTCGGTTAGATTTCTGTCAAATTTTATCAAAATATGAATTTTTTGACCGGTCAACTCAACTGAATCCCAGCCTGAATTTTTTGAAATTTCCGAATTTCGTCCAATTCGGTGAGGTCCGAATTTTTTGAGCTTTTGGATCCCAGAACCCTGTCTGCAATTGAAGGCATATGCATGCATTTTCTGAGGCATGCATCTGTCTCCTAATTAAACCGAATCAACGAACTCTATATAGACTGCGATCCGCTAGCACATGTACTAGTTAGTTATGCACGCACGCATCTGATGCGATGGAACTCTGGCGCCACCAGCGTCGCCCCTGGCGGCGGGCCGGCGGCGGCAACTGCAGCTTCAGCGTGCAGATCGCTGCCAGTGCGTGCCTGCCGCGGTGCACGGGCCGGTACGTCACCTCCCCGGCGAGCGCCACCTCGACCGGCAGCCCGCTCCCGAGCGGCGTTCGCAAGTCGTCCGCCATTAAGGTCCCGGCCGCCTTGACATGGTACCTCACCTTCTCCTTGGCGTGCAGCTCCTGCCCGGCGTCCGCGAGGGAGACCGTGGTGCCGAAGCGGCGGCCGGCGACGCGGATGTCGGCGTCGAGCGGCGCGGCGTGGCGCGCGCGCAGGGCCACGTTGGGGTTGCGCACGGCCAGGGTGAGCGAGAGGCCGCAGGGGATGGTGCCGTTGCCGTCGAGCGCGAGGCGGGACAGGGACGCGGCCGTGAATGTTCTCGTGCTCAGGGGTACATACCCACCCTGTTATCTACCGTCCAAACCTGCATCAAGATTCACACACTACCCCCACTGCATCAAGATTCGCACACCCCCTGAATGAAGATCCTGGCCGTCCAAAACAGGGTGGGTACGTACCCCCCTGGGGCACGAGAACCGTTTTGGGGACGCGGCCTCGACGGTGGCGATGACGGGGTGGGCGACGGCGAACGGCACGGCGAGCCCGATGGCGATGACCGCGAGGATGGCGACGGCCAGCAGCATGCAGCAGATGAGGCGGTAGTGGCGCTCCACCACAGGCCCGCAGGCCTCCACGACGGCGTCAGCGCAGCCTTCTGCTACGGTATCTGCTACGTCATCTGCTGCGCTTTCTGATCTCGATTCCGACATTCCGGCAGACGGCGGATGGGCCTGCTGCTAATAACGAGGACGGATGATGATGATTCGTGCGGTGATTCAGGAAGCGAATTCACTGCGAGCGAGATAAATAAGCGGGGGATGTTGTTTGCGCGTTGGCTTTTGTTGGTTATCCCTACTATTCCTCCGGAACGCAGTAACAAACGCGTAGTCGTTTACCCAGCCACACCACCGCTCCGCACTCAGCTCGCCACAGAAATTTTGTTTACTCAAAGGAGGAAGCTGAAAAAATAATATCTACTCGTGCAAGGAGAAATGGCTCGATCTGTTTAAATAAAAGGAAAAAAGAAAGAGGATATGATTGTTGGGGTAGTGTCTCTTTTTTCGTCACGGAAAAGAGAGGAGATGGAGCTCGAATAATTGGAGGAAAATTTCGAGCATAGTGGTGACCACAGGCGCCGATGTTTTCATAATCAGGCTGTCAAGCTTGTATTTGTTTCCTTTTGTTTAAAACTTACTATTTTTTGTGGGGAAAAGAGAGTTATATTGACTAGGTGTTGATATGATCACAATCGTTCTGAATTAAGTCTAGAACACATGCACGTGCCTGACCTATCCAAACAGAGCATGTCCCCCTGTTGAAAGTTGGAACTTTTTCTTACAAGGTAAGTACGTAACATCAACAAGCATGTCATCCGAATTTGGCTTTGCGTTCAAAAGTAATTGCTCTGAACATGCAGACGGCTCCATCCTTGCTTGCACGACGCCCCCTCGATGCTAGGCACCACCATCGCAGATCTCGAATGTGGAGAGAGGTGACTGAGAGTGGCGGCGCATCAACGGGGAGCAGATCTCGCCATGGGAGCAGAGGAACGGAGAGAGAGAGGCGAAGCAGAAATGGGTAACTTTTTGGAGATTTAGATTTGGAGGGGTGCCTCACCAGTGCAGGCAAAAAAAATACTCAGACAGAAACAAGCTTACACTTTGGCCTCAGGCACAAACATTTTGGCCAAAAGCCACCTGCGGAGGCACAACGAACCTTTGACCGAATGGGACCCATGCGTGTAAACAAATGCAGCCCACCCAAACTTTTCAGATCCACCTCAGCACCTTTGGTGCTTCCCGAAAATGCATGGCGCATCCAGGCCGGTGGATAGGCACCGCGGTCGCTTGTATAAGTGGTTTTTTCATTCTGCAGCCGAATGAATATTACATCTAGTCAAATGTGCTAATTATTCGTGAGCAATTGAATTACACTCTCTCTTAATCTGAACTAACTTCTAATCGGCGAGCAACTATGCTAGGTTGCGAGCTTCCTCATAGACGAAGCTCAACTCCGACCTGTTCACCCTATTGCTAACGCCTTTCACTACTCTGACACAATCTGCCTTTCACTACTCTACGCATACACTTGCTTCTTTTGTTTTTGAAATTAAAGCAGGAGCACTGCTATGTCATTTAAGAAGAAAGCAATTGTACATCACACGCCGAAGCCACCACCACCACACAAACAACGCACGCAACCAACGCACACAACATAACGCTACACCACCACAACCTGGGAGAGGAGCCTAAGAAAACCACCCCGAACTGCGCCGTCGTCGCCAACGCAATGCCACGCCAAAAGTCGTGACCCGCTGCTAGCCTGAGCGGCAGCCAAAACTCCTCCACCACAGGGTTGTCATCCTCATGCCGCACGCACACGGCCGTCGATCCCCCAGATCCAGCCTTGCTTCAGTAGAACACTCCCGCCGCAGCACCAGTGCAGCCACCGTTAATACTCAATGCGTTGGGGCCTCTCCTCATCCACCGCCTCATACTCCTCAGAAGCAACCACCTTAAAGTGTACGGGGACCATGCCACCCGCCACACTGGACACTGCTCAGCCAAGGATCCTTGTCACCGAAACCGCATCAAGAGCATCACCGACGCCATGCCATCACAGGGGTCACCACCGCACCATGCGCGCCAGTCCAAGGCTGCCAGCACCCATGGCCCCTCTGCACCTCCCCGCCAACACGGGCCGTGCGCACCTCCTCTGCCTCTGCGCATGGGCAACACCACCAACCAACCACCACCACTGCCACACGCCGAGACGGGCCTCCATATGCGGCGCCTCCAAGGAGGGTACGACGCCAATGGCGCCGCCGTCGCACATCCATAGATGGACACGGTTTTCACCCTGAAAGCCCAGTGCTACAGGATGATGTCTCGCAATGGTGCCCCCAGCAGGGGAAACGACGCCTCAAGGGCGCCGCCACCATCGTCACCGACAAAAGCGTCAGTGAAGGCTTTCGCCCGCCTCATCACCATGCCGGCTGCAAGCTCTTGGCCATGCCAGTAGACCGCTCCCCGCCGCAACCGCATCGCCCCTACCGGAAGAAGCCCGGCACATCTCGAAGCACTACCACAGCGCCACCAGCATGCACCAGCCAGCCCCCCAGCCCCACCACCAAGGCGGCGCCGGACCAGTGTCGGCAAGGAGAAGAAGAGGAGAGCACCAGCCATCTCACCTCAACACCCGTCGCCCGCACGCAGCACACCCCCGGCCCCACCATCGCATGCACTTGCCTCTGCCTCAGCAGCTCAAGCGCATCTGAAAAGAGCCCGCCAAGCCGTCAGTAGCACCTCTCCCCGATGGTTCTTGGCAATAATCCCGACACCAGCTGTGCCCTGGCCTCTCACATGTGATCCATCCACATTAATCTTCCATCCCCCGATCCAAATTCTGATCACTTCTCGGCATCCTTCTCCGAAAGCACTGCATTTTTGCTGTATTGTTGGATAGGCTACAATGCTCCTTTCCTTTTCCGGTAGCGAATATGTGCTGTGTTTCCCCTTGTGTCAACAATTCCTTCAGGTTCAGCAGAAGGTGTTCTGAATCATTAATCCCCGTAGGTCCTGACTCGTGGGTAATATAGTTATGCACAGTCCATGTCCTCCATAGAAGAAGCTTCAGCAAATCCCTTTGATCAGGGTTACATCGATCAAGGAGCAGCAGGTGCCAATCAGAGCCAGTGTAGTGAAGCCATTCTTCAGCTGGAAGGGGCCAGTGTCGGCGCATTGCTTGCCTTGCCTAAGACCGAAAGCTTGAGGACATACTATTGTAGCATGGTGTCCTGTCTCATCCCCCATTCCACATAGCGTGCATGTCCTCGCCTCTATGATCTTCTTCGCGGCTTTCCGGCTTCTTGTCGGGAGAGCATTCCGGTGTAGCTTCCATATGAACACATTTACTTTGGGGGCACATTACCTTTCCATGCATTGTTCCAAAGCTTCCTTTCACCATTGGCCGTAGCACTAGAAGCTGTACATGTCTCTCAACTTCGGTGCCGACTTTTTTGTTTTTTTGGTCTTTTTCATGAAAGAATTTCACAAATAGACCCCTAGCAGAAAGAATTGCAAAAATGGACCGTGAGCTCGGCGCCACAAGTCACGGCGCCGAGCTTACACGTCTCGGCGCCGTAAACCATGGCGCCGAGGTCCATTACCGTAGCAGTAGACGTGGCATACGTGGAGCTGAGGTGGCAACACGGTTCAGCGCCAAAACTGATGGCGCCGAGCTCGGCGCCAAGATCTGTGGCGCCGAGCTCGGCTGACTGGTGATGTTGCCGTCCCTTTCGGTGAACAGTGAACAGTGAATTATGAATAATGAATAGTGAATAGTGAACAACACAGCCGAGTTTATGTCCAGATCTTGCCGAATTGTGTTGTGGGAATTAATCCTTTTTTTACTCTAATAATCACCATGGATTGGGAGCAGATGAGTAACAAATAATGCCTGAGAAGCATTTTGTTGATACAATTTTGTTGATACATTACCCAGTGAGAGCAGGTTATAACTGTGGGAATTTATCCAATTTTTACTCTAATAATCACCATGGATTGGGAGCGGATGAGTAACAAACAATGCCTGAGAAGCATTTTGTTCCTGAGCTTGCGAGTGATTCACAACAGCAGGCAAGCTCAAGCTAGACTGCCGAGTTTGATTCGTTGTTTTATCCTCGCAATCTTTCTAGACTCAGTTTGATTCATTGTTTTTATCCTTGCAATCTTTTTTCCTACCCTTACTCTCGGAACAAGCTGTGATTCGTATAAATCATTTTGATTCTTTTACCCAAACAGGATCATTTACTATTTACTATTCACTGTTCACTATTCACTATCCACTATTCACTATTCACTATTCACTGAAAGGGACGCAACAGCACCGGTAACCCGAGCTCGGCGCCACAGATCTCGGCGCCAAGCTCGGCGCCATCAGTTTTGGCGCTGAACCATGTTGCCACCTCAGCTCCATGTATGCCCCGTCTGCTGCTACGGTAATGGACCTCGGCGCCATGGTTTACGGCGCCGAGACGTGTAAGCTCGGCGCCGTGACTTGTGGCGCCGAGCTCAGGGTCTATTTTTGCAATTCTTTCTGCCAGGGGTCTATTTATGAAATTCTTTCATGAAAAGGGCCAAAAAAACAAAAAAATCAGACTCCAGTGCCAGGTTATAGGCTCTTCGGACTGAAAAGCAACCTGATTTTTCTAGCGGCCACGCATGAAATCCTCTGTTACTCTGGCTGGGAGCTTGATGTTGTCAATTGCCTCTGCATCTGCCGGTTTAAAAATGGTTGCCAATCTATCGAAGTCCCAATCTCTACCTTGTGAATCTAGTAGCTCAAATACTCATTTTAGTCTGCATCTCCCTTTTCTTGTCCTAACTTTATAGGAATGTTCTCTAGGAATCCAAGGATATCTTCAAATTCTGATCTGCGAACCATTCCCGACTCTCCAAACGATGCCCTGTTTCAGCAATCCAGTCCACACAAAATGGATTGCCAAGTGAATGATGCCTTGGTAGAGAAGGCCGTATCCACTAAACATCCACTAGGATAATACCTGGCTTTGAGTAATCGAGCACACAGAGGCTTTCCGGGAATTATATTAATCTCCAAGCTTGTCTTGCCAGCATTGCTTGGTTAAACAACCATAAGTCCTTGAAGCCAAGTCCACCGCATCCTTTCTTCCAAGTTAAATCTTTCTAGGCTACCCAAGCAGCCTTTCTCTTGCCATTTTCCACCCCCACAAGAAATCCTTAATTACTTTCGTTAAATCATCGCAGAAACCCAATGGGAGTTTGAACACACTCATAATGTAAATTGGTAGAGCTTGAGCCACCAATTTGGTGAGGATCTCCTTAGCCGCTGAAGACATGTGTTTCTCTGAATTGTCCTTCAAGCGTTTACCCATGCATTCTTTCCTTCAATGGCTGAAATCGCTGGCCTTTCATTCTTCCTGATGCAGTAGGGAGCCCCAAGTATTTTGCTTCAAAACACACTACAACAAATATCACCTTTTATAATATTTATTTTTTGTTATAGAAACCTATTTTTTGTCATGCTTCATAATCTGTGACACTCATGATAAAAATTTGTTCGTCATCTATACCCCATAATAAAAGGTATTCAATAACTAATCACCTTTTTTGTCATAATATTTATGACGATTCTTCTATCGTCACTAATTTATGACGACTGTTTTACGTCATTAAAGACCTATAAAACATTACAAACCCTTGTACGCGGATGACATGGCACACTGACGTGGCACCACTACTTCGTCGATTTGGTTCGTCATAAAATCTTATACGGATGATGTGGCCGTAACATGGTACAGACTTGGCAACACTATGGTGACGATTTGGTTTGTCATCAAATAATTAATGGCCCAGTGAGGCCCATATTGCGCAATCTATTCATGGGCTAAGCCCAATTATTTATTTTACCCACTTTAAAGCTCATTTTTCCTTTTCAAAGATTGTCCCATCCAACTGTATGATAGGTCTAATCACTTAAAAGCCCATTTCGAGTTAGCCCAGCCCACATACATATAATAGCCCATATTACATTTTGGCCCAGTCCATATTACAATTTTAACCCATTTTTGAGTTAACTTAGCCCATTTTACAATTTCAGCCTATTTTTGAGTTAGCCCAGCCCACATACATACAACAATCCATATTATAATTTTAGCCCATTCATTATCACACCGCATCCAGCCCATTCATCACTGCAGATCGAGCTCATTCATCACATAGCAACTCCTGTTAATCACACCAAAAGACATATAGCCCAGAACAACCAATTCATCATCAACAACAAAATAGGACATATTTAAAATCAAAATGACACATTCATATGTAGCACATCCAGAACCATTCAACAACAACAGGGTAGCGAAATCAAAATCTAACATGTTCAAAATCATGACAGTTCCAGGTCTAGAAATCATGACAAGTCCAAAATCAAAATATGACAGGTCTAGAAATCATGACATTTCCATGTTGGAATCACTCCCTATTGAGGCTAAACAGACGACAAAGTAGTGCATTTGTCTCCTACGCTTGCTTCTTCAGGATCTCCAGTTCTTCTTGTTGCTTATCCTATGCTGCTTCACATTCTTCAAGCTTTGAGTACAAGCATTCCAATTGATTGCGCTGATACTCAACCTGGGGTCTCAGTGCTGCAGCATCTTGCCTCTCTGTCTGAACTTCTTCTTCAAGTTCTTTTACTCTTGCAGCAGTTGCAGAAGTCTTCTTCGGGGCTGCTGTCTTCAGACCGGCATTCTCAAGAAACTTTGATGATGACAAGACTTGTTCAACAGCTTCAGTAGGAGTCTTTGGAACTTGCCCTTCTTCTGTTGGTTCAGCCACGATATCTTCCATTTGTTCCTAACATGATCAAACAAGTTTCCATTAGAATCTAGAATCATGCAGCTACACACCCAGGAGTATATACCATATATGCAAACATAAATGCTAATAGCTGAGCTCCACTCCTCAAAACCTGTTCTTGACTCTCTACATTTTTGACTCTCTACATTTCCTTTGTCATTGAACAAAATAGAGCATTTGCTCGGGTTAACTAATTGCCCGGTCCCCTGTGAATTAGTATCCAGTGCATCTTTCACCTGCAAAGCTTGTTCAACAGTAGCTTTAAAAAACACCACGGTATCATCAGCAAATAATAAATGAGAAATGTCTTGTGCACCCCTGCATATGTGTAGCTCCTATATTGTCCCCATCTGAATCTTCTTACTAATTAATTTGGAAAAGCCGTCAGCCACAGACAAAAAGACATATGGCGAAAGTGGATCACCTTGGTGTAGATCACGCGACGGAGTAAAGGAGTTCGACAAGACCCCGTTGAAGCAAACCTTGTAGCACACTGACATCACACAAGAAATGACCCACTGCACCCATGAACTTTGAAAGCCCAGCTTCACTAGAACATTGTTCAAAAAAACTCCAGTCCCGCTTTTGACAAATCCAATTTACATGCACAAAAATCTCTCCTCTCATCTGCATTGCTGTTAGTGGCATGAATACATTCAAAGGCAATAATCGCATTGTCAGTGATCAGTCTACCAGGGAGGAAGGCGCTCTAGCTTGGTGAGATAGTATCTTGGAGTAGTGGCCTTAGATGATTAGCTAAGCATTTGGAGATCACTTTGTAGATCACATTACAAAGACTAATGGGTCTAAAATCTTTTAACGTCTACGGTACAGGGACCTTAGGAACTAGAACGATGCAGGTATCGTTCACACCATCCGGCATGATTCCACTCGCAAAGAAATCCTGTACCGCCTTGATAACATCTTCATTTAGAAGCTACCAATTTCGTTGGAAAAAAACAAGTCGGCAGCCTGGACCAGGTGCTTTCAACGGCCTTATTTGGAGTAAGGCGTCGCCGATCTCTTCTGGGCTAAAAGGTTTGCACAACTCAGCATTCATATCATTTGTAATTATTTCATCGAATAAATTCACCATAGGTTCAGGGTTTATTGACAAATCTTTCCGAAAAAGATTCTCAAAGTAATCAATAGCCATACCTCTCATTCTTCTTTGCTGGAGCACCAGCTACCATCTTTTCTTACCAGCTTTCCAATCTGATTCTTTTTTGCTCTTCACTTGGCTTTGAGATGAAAATACTTAGTATTTCGGCCCCGCTCTTTCAGCCATGTAATGTACGATCTTTGGAGCCACATCATTTCTTCTCGATAGAGAACCTCCTCTAACGCACGTCGAGCTTCCAAGATCCTGTCTCTATTTAGAATCAGGTCATCATTTTCCAAAGCATCCATTTCCTTGTACAGTTCTGTAATACGCTTTGTGACATTACCGAAATGATCTCAACTACAACACTGCAGATTCTTAGTAACTTGCTGAAGCGATTTGGACAGGGAACCCAAGTCGCTACCTCGGTTTTCTACGCAGCCATGCCTTCTCAATCACTACTTGCAAGCTTTCTTCACGTTCCCACATAATTTCATACCTGAATGTACCTGGCTGCCTCCTTGTTGTTATGCTTGAATCCAATGACAGCATGAGGGCTTTATGATCAAACGAAGAATTTCAAGATGAGCCACATTAGCATTTGGGAAGCGCAAAATCCAATTAGTATTCGCCACCCCTCTATCTAGGCGTACTCTAACATTTCCGGCGCCCTCCCTGATTGTTATTATTTGCCCATGGCAACCCTGAAAAACCCAGATCATCTAAGTCACAATGGCTAAGAACTTCACAAACATCAATCATTTGACGCTCCGGTCTTGGGGTTTCTAAGAAGTGCTCATATTGCCACATAGCTTCATTAAAGTCACCTATGAGCATCCATGGTCCCACCCAAGCTTCACAAATATTAAGCAACAGATCCCACATGTCTTTACAATTCTCAACTCGAGGCTCTCCATACACAAAAGTTACCCTCCAAGGGGCAATGTTGGGCTCTTCTTTTATTAAGACATCGATTTAGCGATCACCCTGAGACAGCATGGATACATTTATTGACTCATCCCAAAATAAAGCTAGACCTCCACTAAGACCAGAACTTCTAATAGGAAGACAATTATGAAGGCCAATCCTCCACGGAAGATTACCAATCCGACTACTACACATTCTTGTTTCAGAAATGAAAACAAGCTTGGGTGATGCGACTTAATTAGGCTGCATAGCTCGCGAACTGTCCGGAGTTCCCGCCCCCCCAGTTCCATGCTAAGACATTCATTGCCCCTGACGGGGCTCGTTGTGAGCTCCCATCAGGTCCATCTCTTGATCAGTAATCTTACTTCGCTTTGCCGGAGATTCCCCTTTCAAATCTGATGATGATTCCTTCGTTGTTCTTCTTGGTGACAGTAAATCGTCCAGCCCCACTCCCTTTTTCTATAGCTCCTTAATTGAATCTGCAATACCCGACTTCAGAGACTTTTTGTCTTGTCAATATCTTTTTGCAACTCCACCCGGCCCTTTGGGATGGCCTTTTCTCTCAGCTAGCGCAGCAGGTTTAGCACCTTTGGCCTGCATGAGTTGGCCATGGATGCTTAAGCTCTACTGTAGCCCCGGTTCAGTTTTAACACTGAACGAGTTGTCACTGGAGCCCATGTACGATTCCAGCCCCGACACTCTATCTTTCGTCTGCCCATGGTGGTCATCTACCTGAACATTAAGATCAGGTAGTTTGTTATCTACCACCATGTTATGGACACCTTTTGCAAGAGCTTCGGTCACATATCCTGGCATTGCCGTATAAACAGTGACGCCACCCTCCTCAACAGCCTTCTTATTGTCACCTTGCCATCCTAGTCCAGCTTCATCACCATGAACGTTCGAACGATTTAACTCTTGACTTAGCTTCCTTTCCTCCTCTGCCTTTTTGTTGGCGGTCCTTAAGTGCCAAATCTGACCGTCAATTATACCAAAGAATGAACAACAAACAATGTAATATGGTTTATCACTAACTATTTCCACAAGTTTTGGTGAATCATTGGGTATAAGGGAGTACATCTGCATAAAGGGGTGAAACATGTTCAAACACAGACAAAATACAGTCACCTACTACTCTGTTCAAGCACAAGGATTGAAGGACCCACAAATAAGTAAAAACCAACTAATCTCATGGGGAATCTACCAAGCATATACCCTAGGCCCACTTACCAGACGACCAGAGGAAGGCTGCCGCGAGTAGGCTCTACCTGGGGTCGGGCGAACCCTGGGTCGGCCGAACCCCGGAAGCGTTCGCGTGCAACCGACTTTTGCGCGAATGCCTCCCGTGCTCTTCCCTTGACGCCAAGGCAAGGGACGCTAAGAACTGTTGTCCGATTTGCCTCCAATGAATCAAGACTCTTTTGTGGTACAGAGGAGGAATAAGAATAGAAGGAAATAGGATATTCTATGCCTCCTCCTCCACTATAAATAGGACCCCCTCTCCCTCTCATTAAGCAATTCCATTCCACCACAACACAACCTAGAGGCAATAGAGGGAAGGGCTACTCCTAGGCCTAGAGCCACTCTGGTGGTATAGTTGTAGGGAGTGGGTGAGGATGTAGTCCGGAGGAGTGCCGGGTTTGTCCGCACTCTTCTTCGGCTTGTACCTCATCGAATATGATCCATTTGAGTAAGTATCTGAGTTCGTCTATGGTGGTGAGTTCTCTAGTATGGTTACACTTTCATATTAATTGCTTGCGGGTTCATTGTCCATTCTCGTAGCAGATGCTCTAGCTCTACAAAAGCTAGAGTAGTGATCAATGGTGTAGACGCGGTGTCTAGGCTATAGGTCACCCTTGTTTGCCTCATGCCCCACGGCCTGAGAGGTAGGCGCAGGTGGTGACAACTCTGTTCGTCCCGTGTATCCCTACACGTTCGGGTTCGGCGTAGAGCAACACGCCGGAGGCTCTTGGCAGACCAGGAGTAGACCGGTGCCAGAAGCAAGCTCTTGATAACCAGGCTTAACCTATCCTAGGATCTCTATCCACAGACATCCCCTCTACCCAGGCCAGTTGACCTTTTGTCATCTTTGGGTAACTAGCTGGAAGACCATTTCACATCCGTTCCCTGTGAGATATGATACTCATGAATACTCACGGGTGAAATGCTACAACGATATATCCGTAGGCTTGCAGATTTATTCTTGACGTAAGAAATATGAACAAGCATTTCTAGCGCAGTTGTTGTAATTGTCTTCAAACCTAGTTCACATGTGTATCCCCTTATTTTATCCTTTCTCTTCCTTTTACCATTTGGTTACCGTGGAGCACATCATCTCTTCCAAAATCTCTTCTGCTCCTAAGGACTAGTTCTTCTAGCCACCATCCTTGTCAAAGCATTTCACAACTTTTGGCTATGAACTCTGTCCTGGCTTCATTGCCATGATTCGGGAAGAGCCCTTCTCTAGATTTCTTCATGTGAACCCATCTACGAAAGTTTGAGCATTTGTGTTCATGCTTGACATCCCAAGCATGACACAAGAAGCACTCTGGTGGAAGTTGTTTAGTCTCCTCTTTTTCAAGGAAACAAAACAATGGTATACCCTTACCGTAAAGAAGTAAAAGGAGGTTGGGATTAGTTTAGAGACAGTTCTTGTCCTACTTTTCTCAATATGTCATATTACTTCCTTACGAATTGTAATTTTCGACTTTTGACAGTGAGAGAGGGAAACCATAGGTGCAACCTGGACCAGGTTTTCAGTTCTAACCCTTACGAGCCTAGAATTGTCTAGAACCCAAACGTATGTGACTTTCAGCACATCCGGTTAGGCTTTAGCAAGAACCTGCCCTATGCTTTGCCTTGAGGAAGTTTCTATGGATGAATCAGAACCCTTTCTTCATTTCATTCGATCCTAGAACCCTCACCCGAACCAGGAACACTAGAGGAAGAAGAAATTCAACCTCCGAGGTACCCATGTGAGTGAAATTCATCGAAGAATACCAGTAACACCTCAAAAATTCTGTTATCAATAGAAATCACCAGTTCCTATCACCCCTACCATTTCTCTTGATGAAAATTCTTTCTCAAGAGAACCATTAGGGAGTTGACCTCTTTCATGGGCAGTGAATGGTCAAGGGAGGTGAAGCTTTCTTCTGAAGCAATTCAGATTGGCACACCCTCTCAATCATTTAGCACCACATTTGAGGAACTATGATGGATGTTTGTGCAATCCCACTGTTGGTGCTAGAATCCTCTCCATATCCTTTGCATTCAACTTCTTTTGTGAAGAGCTCCTAGCACCAACAACAGCCTTCAAGAGCCTCAACAATCCTAGCATAGAAGGCATCGGGATGTTGCAATAACGGTGTTCGTTTGGCACGAAAATGGCTTCTGCCAACAATGTCTTACCTAGAAAATCCTTTGGCAAAGCTTATTCCTAAACAGAACCTGTTCAAGGAGGTGATGTTTGTATCCCCGTTCGTTTCACTCGTGGCTTCTCCCCATCTTTCTGAAATCGAACAGCCATCACCTCCCTTGCTCTAAGTGTTGTCCCTCTGATCCTCAAACTCTGTTCAAATGTTCTTCAAAAAGAACTCATGGGCCATGAACAACCTTGAGCGATAGACTCCAGAGTTCTAAAAGAAGAGACGCTTTCATGAGCATGAGATTGCCATTCTCAGAAAATTCCAAGGTCACTCTCATGAATCTCCGGAGTCAACAACCTTTTGTGCCGGTGAAGTGCTCCAAGTTTTACATCCTCATTTTTGCTTTATTTGAAAGATTCTTCCTATGAATGGATGTAAATGCTTACGATTATTATACATCTTGCAAAACTTGTTGCACTTTGGCACTAACTTGCAGCTAAAACTTTGATGATGAATCAACTATTGATGATGAAGCTAAGAACTACATCAACAATGAAGGCAGCAAGGACCCCATGGTTGAGCTTGTGACCATAAATAAAGCACTGCAGGGAGATACCCCAGATCATCATCTCTTTCTTTTAAACAATAAAGTAAGAACATGTTTTAGCATATTATGCACCTTCGAGTACTTTGGGTCGCTAACCATTTTAGGTTGAGACTAAGAAAAATGAAAGACATACGATGCTCAAAAGCATGGAGACTACATCAACTATACACCTCGATACCCTTTGGTGATGGATCGCACTCTAAAGGAGACCCGACACCGCACACTTGTTTTTTGGTGTCTCACACACAAAAGTTCAAGTGTGGGGGGAAGGGCCACGCGACAAGGTCCATCTGCACCAAATACCATTGAAAAATGGTATTGGTCCTGTCTTGCCAAAAAAAAGAAGAAGAAGAAAAGAAAAAAATATATGTAAAAAAGAAAGAGAGAATTAAAAAATGGTTGCAAAGAAGAAAAAAGAGATAGTGAAGAAAAAGAAAGAAATGGGAATAAAAAAGAAGAGAGAGAAAAAGAAATTAAAAAATATAGATGCAAAGAAAAAAATGGGAGAAGAAAAAAAGAGGAAGAGAAGAAAGAGAGGGAGCCAACGAGTCCCACACTGATTAAAGGACGCCTGTGTGTGCCTTCACGGCATTATACCCTGGCACATACTGATTGGCTGCCTGCTCCACCAGCCTCACTCTCGAGGATGCGTGCAAGCCCTAGCTTAGTCATCATCCACTTATGGCTTTGCATGCAAGAGAAAAGTTCCTCTTCCTCTTCAGGCCTTGATGCTCCACTCCGTTTGGCGTTTGCGCACATAGATAAGAGGAGACGCATTCTGTGCCTCCAACCCTACAACATAGTACCAACGGATCATACCGCCAAGGCCCGTGGTTCCTACATACCAAACATGTGGACGAACCGGCCTTGTCGCTCACCTGAGTTGGCATGGTCAAAGTGCCTTCCTCCACTGCAGTCCACGATCAGACGGAGGAGTCCTCAACAACTAAATGTGACGACGCCACCTCTACGGCAACTTCAAGAGATCCGTCCTATATGTTGGTGATAAATATACTCAGGTAAGTGAAAGGTAATCAAAGATTCACCACTTATCTAGTCATTTAAATCTCCATGTGAACATTGCTTGATCATTCAAAGTTCATGCTTCCTTTATCTATTTTTTGTATGCTCTGGTTTGGACATTTTCTAGAT
>CM014276.1:4639705-4665571 GCA_004135705.1 Alloteropsis semialata | reverse complement strand
CCGCCGCCGCCACCACCGCGGCCAAAACCGCCACGGCCGCCGCGATTGGCGAAGGAGCCGCCAGAAGCGCCGCGTCCACCTGTGTCGGTGCGCGTTCCAGACTCGGTGGAGCCGGCCGAAGACTCGGAGACGGCGAGGGCGGAGTCAGTCGTCGGAGCAGCGGTGGGCTTGCCCAGGGAGCGTTCCTCCCGAAGAAGATGATCACGGGCCTCGTTGAACGTGGGGAACGTGGGCAGCGCCGGGAGCAGAGTCTTCAAAGTGGCGAAACGCTTGTCGATGCCGCGGATCATCTGGTGGACGAGAGCGCGCTCGCTGATCGGCTCGTCGCAGTCGGCGAGCTGGTTGGCGAAGGCGCGGAGCTCGCGGCAGAACTCGGAGACGGACAGAGTCCCCTTGCACGAAGTTGTGGAGCTGCGCCTCGATGTGGACGGCGCGGCTGGGCTTGTTGGCATTGAAGAAGTTCTCAATCTTGGTCCAGACGGAGTGCGCCGAGGGATCGTCCGCCATCACCATGTCCATGAGATCGTCGCTGAGGGTGGCATGAATCCACATGATCACCGTGAGATCCGACTGAACCCACGATGGATCATCAGTGTGGCGAACATCAGAATCGATGTGGGAGGTGAGGGAAAAGCGACCGAGAACGATGCGGAAGAGATTCTTCCAGCGCCGGTAACAGGTCGATTGCATGTCGAGGGTGAGGGGAATGAGCGCCTTGATGTTGACGCTGTGAGTGGAGCTGGATGGCGGGGCTTGGGCGGCGGCAGCAGAGACAGCAGCAGAAGTAGCAGCAGAGATGAGGGCAGCAGCGGAGGCGCTTGCGAGAGCGGCCATGGAGGAGGACTGAGCAGACGAGGTGTCGCTCATGGCTGAAAAAATGAGAAGACGAAGAAGAATGGCTCAGGATCGGAAAGCTCTGATTACCATGAAGAATAGTATGAATTGCCTCACTTGTATTACAACAGCCATGAGCCTTATGTAGGCAGTACATGTACAACGAATGGTTACAGAATCAGGAGCTATTCCTACGGGATCCAAGATCCATTGCATGCGGTCATGCAGGAAGCGTGGCGTAGAGCTCTGAGACACGATGGTCCACGATGCACATCGGTGGAAGCCGTTACTGACAGGAGAAGATCAAATATATTCCAAGACCATGCATTGTTCCAAAGCTTCCTTTCACCATTGGCCGTAGCACTAGAAGCTGTACATGTCTCTCAACTTCAGTGCCGACTTTTTTGTTTTTTTGGTCTTTTTCATGAAAGAATTTCACAAATAGACCCCTAGCAGAAAGAATTGCAAAAATGGACCATGAGCTCGGCGCCACAAGTCACGGCGCCGAGCTTACACGTCTCGGCGCCGTAAACCATGGCGCCGAGGTCCATTACCGTAGCAGTAGACGTGGCACACGTGGAGCTGAGGTGGCAACACGGTTCAGCGCCAAAACTGATGGCGCTGAGCTCGGCGCCAAGATTTGTGGCGCCGAGCTCGGCTAACTGGTGATGTTGCCGTCCCTTTCGGTGAACAGTGAACAGTGAATTATGAATAATGAATAGTGAATAGTGAACAACACAGCCGAGTTCATGTCCAGATCTTGCCGAATTGTGTTGTGGGAATTAATCCTTTTTTTACTCTAATAATCACCATGGATTGGGAGCAGATGAGTAACAAGTAATGCCTGAGAAGCATTTTGTTGATACAATTTTGTTGATACATTACCCAGTGAGAGCAGGTTATAACTGTGGGAATTTATCCAATTTTTACTCTAATAATCACCATGGATTGGGAGCGGATGAGTAACAAACAATGCCTGAGAAGCATTTTGTTCCTGAGCTTGCGAGTGATTCACAACAGCAGGCAAGCTCAAGCTAGACTGCCGAGTTTGATTCGTTGTTTTATCCTCGCAATCTTTCTAGACTCAGTTTGATTCATTGTTTTTATCCTTGCAATCTTTTTTCCTACCCTTACTCTCGGAACAAGCTGTGATTCGTATAAATCATTTTGATTCTTTTACCCAAACAGGATCATTTACTATTTACTATTCACTGTTCACTATTCACTATCCACTATTCACTATTTACTATTCACTATTCACTGAAAGGGACGCAACAGCACCGGTAACCCGAGCTCGGCGCCACAGATCTCGGCGCCAAGCTCGGCGCCATCAGTTTTGGCGCTGAACCATGTTGCCACCTCAGCTCCATGTATGCCCCGTCTGCTGCTACGGTAATGGACCTCGGCGCCATGATTTACGGCGCCGAGACGTGTAAGCTCGGCGCCGTGACTTGTGGCGCCGAGCTCAGGGTCTATTTTTGCAATTCTTTCTGCCAGGGGTCTATTTATGAAATTCTTTCATGAAAAGGGCCAAATAAACTAAAAAATCAGACTCCAGTGCCAGGTTATAGGCTCTTCGGACTGAAAAGCAACCTGATTTTTCTAGCGGCCACGCATGAAATCCTCTGTTACTCTGGCTGGGAGCTTGATGTTGTCAATTGCCTCTGCATCTGCCGGTTTAAAAATGGTTGCCAATCTATCGAAGTCCCAATCTCTACCTTGTGAATCTAGTAGCTCAAATACTCATTTTAGTCTGCATCTCCCTTTTCTTGTCCTAACTTTATAGGAATGTTCTCTAGGAATCCAAGGATATCTTCAAATTCTGATCTGCGAACCATTCCCGACTCTCCAAACGATGCCCTGTTTCAGCAATCCAGTCCACACAAAATGGATTGCCAAGTGAATGATGCCTTGGTAGAGAAGGCCGTATCCACTAAACATCCACTAGGATAATACCTGGCTTTGAGTAATCGAGCACACAGAGGCTTTCCGGGAATTATATTAATCTCCAAGCTTGTCTTGCCAGCATTGCTTGGTTAAACAACCATAAGTCCTTGAAGCCAAGTCCACCGCATCCTTTCTTCCAAGTTAAATCTTTCTAGGCTACCCAAGCAGCCTTTCTCTTGCCATTTTCCACCCCCACAAGAAATCCTTAATTACTTTCGTTAAATCATCGCAGAAACCCAATGGGAGTTTGAACACACTCATAATGTAAATTGGTAGAGCTTGAGCCACCAATTTGGTGAGGATCTCCTTAGCCGCTGAAGACATGTGTTTCTCTGAATTGTCCTTCAAGCGTTTACCCATGCATTCTTTCCTTCAATGGCTGAAATCGCTGGCCTTTCATTCTTCCTGATGCAGTAGGGAGCCCCAAGTATTTTGGTTCAAAACGCACTATAACAAATATCACCTTTTATAATATTTATTTTTTGTTATAGAAACCTATATTTTGTCATGCTTCATAATCTGTGACACTCATGATAAAAATTTGTTCATCATCTATACCCCATAATAAAAGGTATTCAATAACTAATCACCTTTTTTGTCATAATATTTATGACGATTCTTCTATCGTCACTAATTTATGACGACTGTTTTACGTCATTAAAGACCTATAAAACATTACAAACCCTTGTACGCGGATGACATGGCACACTGACGTGGCACCACTACTTCGTCGATTTGGTTCGTCATAAAATCTTATACGGATGATGTGGCCGTAACATGGTACAGACTTGGCAACACTATGGTGACGATTTGGTTTGTCATCAAATAATTAATGGCCCAGTGAGGCCCATATTGCGCAATCTATTCATGGGCTAAGCCCAATTATTTATTTTACCCACTTTAAAGCCTATTTTTCCTTTTCAAAGATTGTCCCATCCAACTGTATGATAGGTCTAATCACTTAAAAGCCCATTTTCGAGTTAGCCCAGCCCACATACATGTAATAGCCCATATTACATTTTGGCCCAGTCCATATTACAATTTTAGCCCATTTTTGAGTTAGCTCAGCCCATTTTACAATTTCAGCCTATTTTTGAGTTAGCCCAGCCCACATACATACAACAATCCATATTATAATTTTAGCCCATTCATTATCACACCGCATCCAGCCCATTCATCACTGCAGATCGAGCTCATTCATCACAACAACTCCTGTTCATCACACCAAAAGACATATAGCCCAGAACAACCAATTCATCAACAACAACAAAATAGGACAGATTTAAAATCAAAATGACACATTCATATGTAGCACATCCAGAACCATTCAACAACAACAGGGTAGCGAAATCAAAATCTAACATGTTCAAAATCATGACAGTTCCAGGTCTAGAAATCATGACAAGTCCAAAATCAAAATATGACAGGTCTAGAAATCATGACATTTCCATGTTGGAATCACTCCCTATTGAGGCTAAACAGACGACAAAGTAGTGCATTTGTCTCCTACGCTTGCTTCTTCAGGATCTCCAGTTCTTCTTGTTGCTTATCCTATGCTGCTTCACATTCTTCAAGCTTTGAGTACAAGCATTCCAATTGATTGCGCTGATACTCAACCTGGGGTCTCAGTGCTGCAGCATCTTGCCTCTCTGTCTGAACTTCTTCTTCAAGTTCTTGTACTCTTGCAGCAGTTGCAGAAGTCTTCTTCGGGGCTGCTGTCTTCAGACCGGCATTCTCAAGAAACTTCGATGATGACAAGACTTGTTCAACAGCTTCAGTAGGAGTCTTTGGAACTTGCCCTTCTTCTGTTGGTTCAGCCACGATATCTTCCATTTGTTCCTAACATAATCAAACAAGTTTCCATTAGAATCTAGAATCATGCAGCTACACACCCAGGAGTATATACCATATATGCAAACATAAATGCTAATAGCTGAGCTCCACTCCTCAAAACCTGTTCTTGACTCTCTACATTTTTGACTCTCTACATTTCCTTTGTCATTGAACAAAATAGAGCATTTGCTCGGGTTAACTAATTGCCCGGTCCCCTGTGAATTAGTATCCAGTGCATCTTTCACCTGCAAAGCTTGTTCAACAGTAGCTTTAAAAAACACCACTGTATCATCAGCAAATAATAAATGAGAAATGTCTTGTGCGCCCCTGCATATGTGTAGCTCCTATATTGCCCCCATCTGAATCTTCTTACTAATTAATTTGGAAAAGCCGTCAGCCACAGACAAAAAGACATATGGCGAAAGTGGATCACCTTGGTGTAGATCACGCGACGGAGTAAAGGAGTTCGACAAGACCCCGTTGAAGCAAACCTTGTAGCACACTGACATCACACAAGAAATGACCCACTGCACCCATGAACTTTGAAAGCCCAGCTTCACTAGAACATTGTTCAAAAAAACTCCAGTCCACTCGATCGTACGCTTTTGACAAATCCAATTTACATGCACAAAAATCTCTCCTCTCATCTGCATTGCTGTTAGTGGCATGAATACATTCAAAGGCAATAATCGCATTGTCAGTGATCAGTCTACCAGGGAGGAAGGCGCTCTAGCTTGGTGAGATAGTATCTTGGAGTAGTGGCCTTAGATGATTAGCTAAGCATTTGGAGATCACTTTGTAGATCACATTACAAAGACTAATGGGTCTAAAATCTTTTAACGTCTACGGTACAGGGACCTTAGGAACTAGAACGATGCAGGTATCGTTCACACCATCCGGCATGATTCCACTCGCAAAGAAATCCTGTACCGCCTTGATAACATCTTCATTTAGAAGCTACCAATTTCGTTGGAAAAAAACGAGTCGGCAGCCTGGACCAGGTGCTTTCAACGGCCTTATTTGGAGTAAGGCGTCGCCGATCTCTTCTGGGCTAAAAGGTTTGCACAACTCAGCATTCATATCATTTGTAATTATTTCATCGAATAAATTCACCATAGGTTCAGGGTTTATTGACAAATCTTTCCGAAAAAGATTCTCAAAGTAATCAATAGCCATACCTCTCATTCTTCTTTGCTGGAGCACCAGCTACCATCTTTTCTTACCAGCTTTCCAATCCGATTCTTTTTTGCTCTTCACTTGGCTTTGAGATGAAAATACTTAGTATTTCGGCCCCGCTCTTTCAGCCATGTAATGCACGATCTTTGGAGCCACATCATTTCTTCTCGATAGAGAACCTCCTCTAACGCGCGTCGAGCTTCCAAGATCCTGTCTCTATTTAGAATCAGGTCATCATTTTCCAAAGCATCCATTTCCTTGTACAGTTCTGTAATACGCTTTGTGACATTACCGAAATGATCTCAACTACAACACTGCAGATTCTTAGTAACTTGCTGAAGCGATTTGGACAGGGAACCCAAGTCGCTACCTCGGTTTTCTACGCAGCCATGCCTTCTCAATCACTACTTGCAAGCTTTCTTCACGTTCCCACATAATTTCATACCTGAATGTACCTGGCTGCCTCCTCGTTGTTATGCTTGAATCCAATGACAGCATGAGGGCTTTATGATCAAACGAAGAATTTCAAGATGAGCCACATTAGCATTTGGGAAGCGCAAAATCCAATTAGTATTCGCCACCCCTCTATCTAGGCGTACTCTAACATTTCCGGCACCCTCCCTGATTGTTATTATTTGCCCATGGCAACCCTGAAAAACCCAGATCATCTAAGTCACAATGGCTAAGAACTTCACAAACATCAATCATTTGACGCTCCGGTCTTGGGGTTTCTAAGAAGTGCTCATATTGCCACATAGCTTCATTAAAGTCACCTATGAGCATCCATGGTCCCACCCAAGCTTCACAAATATTAAGCAACAGATCCCACATGTCTTTACAATTCTCAACTCGAGGCTCTCCATACACAAAAGTTACCCTCCAAGGGGCAATGTTGGGCTCTTCTTTTATTAAGACATCGATTTAGCGATCACCCTGAGACAGCATGGATACATTTATTGACTCATCCCAAAATAAAGCTAGACCTCCACTAAGACCAGAACTTCTAATAGGAAGACAATTATGAAGGCCAATCCTCCACGGAAGATTACCAATCCGACTACTACACATTCTTGTTTCAGAAATGAAAACAAGCTTGGGTGATGCGACTTAATTAGGCTGCATAGCTCGCGAACTGTCCGGAGTTCTCCGCCCCCCGCCAGTTCCATGCTAAGACATTCGTTGCCCCTGACGGGGCTCGTTGTGAGCTCCCATCAGGTCCATCTCTTGATCAGTAATCTTACTTCGCTTTGCCGGAGATTCCCCTTTCAAATCTGATGATGATTCCTTCGTTGTTCTTCTTGGTGACAGTAAATCGTCCAGCCCCACTCCCTTTTTCTATAGCTCCTTAATTGAATCTGCAATACCCGACTTCAGAGACTTTTTGTCTTGTCAATATCTTTTTGCAACTCCACCCGGCCCTTTGGGATGGCCTTTTCTCTCAGCTAGCGCAGCAGGTTTAGCACCTTTGGCCTGCATGAGTTGGCCATGGATGCTTAAGCTCTACTGTAGCCCCGGTTCAGTTTTAACACTGAACGAGTTGTCACTGGAGCCCATGTACGATTCCAGCCCCGACACTCTATCTTTCTTCTGCCCATGGTGGTCATCTACCTGAACATTAAGATCAGGTAGTTTGTTATCTACCACCATGTTATGGACACCTTTTGCAAGAGCTTCGGTCACATATCCTGGCATTGCCGTATAAACAGTGACGCCACCCTCCTCAACAGCCTTCTTATTGTCACCTTGCCATCCTAGTCCAGCTTCATCACCATGAATGTTCGAACGATTTAACTCTTGACTTAGCTTCCTTTTCTCCTCTGCCTTTTTGTTGGCGGTCCTTAAGTGCCAAATCTGACCGTCAATTATACCAAAGAATGAACAACAAACAATGTAATATGGTTTATCACTAACTATTTCCACAAGTTTTGGTGAATCATTGGGTATAAGGGAGTACATCTGCATAAAGGGGTGAAACATGTTCAAACACAGACAAAATACAGTCACCTACTACTCTGTGCAAGCACAAGGATTGAAGGACCCACAAATAAGTAAAAACCAACTAATCTCATGGGGAATCTACCAAGCATATACCCTAGGCCCACTTACCAGATGACCAGAGGAAGGCTGCCGCGAGTAGGCTCTACCTGGGGTCGGGCGAACCCTGGGTCGGCCGAACCCCGGAAGCGTTCGCGTGCAGCCGACTTTTGCACGAATGCCTCCCGTGCTCTTCCCTTGACGCCAAGGCAAGGGACGCTAAGAACTGTTGCCCGATTTGCCTCCAATGAATCAAGACTCTTTTGTGGTAGAGAGGAGGAATAAGAATAGAAGGAAATAGGATATTCTATGCCTCCTCCTCCACTATAAATAGGACCCCCTCTCCCTCTCATTAAGCAATTCCATTCCACCACAACACAACCTAGAGGCAATAGAGGGAAGGGCTACTCCTAGGCCTAGAGCCACTCTGGTGGTATAGTTGTAGGGAGTGGGTGAGGATGTAGTCCGGAGGAGTGCCGGGTTTGTCCGCACTCTTCTTCGGCTTGTACCTCATCGAATATGATCCATTTGAGTAAGTATCTGAGTTCGTCTATGGTGGTGAGTTCTCTAGTATGGTTACACTTTCATATTAATTGCTTGCGGGTTCATTGTCCATTCTCGTAGCAGATGCTCTAGCTCTGCAAAAGCTAGAGTAGTGATCAATGGTGTAGACGCGGTGTCTAGGCTATAGGTCACCCTTGTTTGCCTCATGCCCCACGGCCTGAGAGGTAGGCGCAGGTGGTGACAACTCTGTTCGTCCCGTGTATCCCTACACGTTCGGGTTCGGCGTAGAGCAACAGGCCGGAGGCTCTTGGCAGATCAGGAGTAGACCGGTGCTAGAAGCAAGCTCTTGATAACCAGGCTTAACCTATCCTAGGATCTCTATCCACAGAAATCCCCTCTACCCAGGCCAGTTGACCTTTTGTCATCTTTGGGTAACTAGCTGGAAGACCATTTCACATCCGTTCCCTGTGAGATATGATACTCATGAATACTCACGGGTGAAATGCTACAACGATATATCCGTAGGCTTGCAGATTTATTCTTGACGTAAGAAATATGAACAAGCATTTCTAGCGCAGTTGTTGTAATTGTCTTCAAACCTAGTTCACATGTGTATCCCCTTATTTTATCCTTTCTCTTCCTTTTACTGTTTGGTTACCGTGGAGCACATCATCTCTTCCAAAATCTCTTCTGCTCCTAAGGACTAGTTCTTCTAGCCACCATCCTTGTCAAAGCATTTCACAACTTTTGGCTATGAACTCTGTCCTGGCTTCATTGCCATGATTCGGGAAGAGCCCTTCTCTAGATTTCTTCATGTGAACCCATCTACGAAAGTTTGAGCATTTGTGTTCATGCTTGACATCTCAAGCATGACACAAGAAGCACTCTGGTGGAAGTTGTTTAGTCTCCTCTTTTTCAAGGAAACAAAACAATGGTATACCCTTACCGTAAAGAAGTAAAAGGAGGTTGGGATTAGTTTAGAGACAGTTCTTGTCCTACTTTTCTCAATATGTCATATTACTTCCTTACGAATTGTAATTTTTGACTTTCGACAGTGAGAGAGGGAAACCATAGGTGCAACCTGGACTAGGTTTTCAGTTCTAACCCTTACGAGCCTAGAATTGTCTAGAACCCAAACGTATGTGACTTTCAGCACATCCGGTTAGGCTTTAGCAAGAACCTGCCCTATGCTTTGCCTTGAGGAAGTTTCTACGGATGAATCAGAACCCTTTCTTCATTTCATTCGATCCTAGAACCCTCACCCGAACCAGGAACACTAGAGGAAGAAGAAATTCAACCTCCGAGGTACCCATGTGAGTGAAATTCATCGAAGAATACCAGTAACACCTCAAAAATTCTGTTATCAATAGAAATCACCAGTTCCTATCACCTCTACCATTTCTCTTGATGAAAATTCTTTCTCAAGAGAACCATTAGGGTGTTGACCTCTTTCATGGGCAGTGAATGGTCAAGGGAGGTGAAGCTTTCTTCTGAAGCAATTCAGATTGGCACACCCTCTCAATCATTTAGCACCACATTTGAGGAACTATGATGGATGTTTGTGCAATCCCACTGTTGGTGCTAGAATCCTCTCCATATCCTTTGCATTCAACTTCTTTTGTGAAGAGCTCCTAGCACCAACAACAGCCTTCAAGAGCCTCAACAATCCTAGCATAGAAGGCATCGGGATGTTGCAATAACGGTGTTCGTTTGGCACGAAAATGGCTTCTGCCAACAATGTCTTACCTAGAAAATCCTTTGGCAAAGCTTATTCCTAAACAGAACCTGTTCAAGGAGGTGATGTTTGTATCCCCGTTCGTTTCACTCGTGGCTTCTCCCCATCTTTCTGAAATCGAACAGCCATCACCTCCCTTGCTCTAAGTGTTGTCCCTCTGATCCTCAAACTCTGTTCAAATGTTCTTCAAAAAGAACTCATGGGCCATGAACAATCTTGAGCGATAGACTCCAGAGTTCTAAAAGAAGAGACGCTTTCATGAGCATGAGATTGCCATTCTCAGAAAATTCCAAGGTCACTCTCATGAATCTCCGGAGTCAACAACCTTTTGTGCCGGTGAAGTGCTCCAAGTTTTACATCCTCATTTTTTTGCTTTATTTGAAAGATTCTTCCTATGAATGGATGTAAATGCTTACGATTATTATACATCTTGCAAAACTTGTTGCACTTTGGCACTAACTTGCAGCTAAAACTTTGATGATGAATCAACTATTGATGATGAAGCTAAGAACTACGTCAACAATGAAGGCAGCAAGGACCCCATGGTCGAGCTTGTGACCATAAATAAAGCACTGCAGGGAGATACCCCAGATTATCATCTCTTTCTTTTAAACAATAAAGTAAGAACATGTTTTAGCATATTATGCACCTTCGGGTACTTTGGGTCGCTAACCATTTTAGGTTGAGACTAAGAAAAATGAAAGACATACGATGCTCAAAAGCATGGAGACTACATCAACTGTACACCTCAGTACCCTTTGGTGATGGATCGCACTCTAAAGGAGACCCGACACCGCACACTTGTTTTTTGGTGTCTCACACACAAAAGTTCAAGTGTGGGGGGAAGGGCCACGCGACAAGGTCCATCTGCACCAAATACCATTGAAAAATGGTATTGGTCCTGTCTTGCCAAAAAAAAGAGAAGAAGAAAAGAAAAAAAATATATGTAAAAAAGAAAGAGAGAATTAAAAAATGGTTGCAAAGAAGAAAAAAGAGATAGTGAAGAAAAAGAAAGAAATGGGAATAAAAAAGAAGAGAGAGAAAAAGAAATTAAAAAATATAGATGCAAAGAAAAAAATGGGAGAAGAAAAAAAGAGGAAGAGAAGAAAGAGAGGGAGCCAACGAGTCCCACACTGATTAAAGGACGCCTGTGTGTGCCTTCACGGCATTATACCCTAGCACATACTGATTGGCTGCCTGCTCCACCAGCCTCACTCTCGAGGATGCGTGCAAGCCCTAGCTTAGTCATCATCCACTTATGGCTTTGCATGCAAGAGAAAAGTTCCTCTTCCTCTTCAGGCCTTGATGCTCCACTCCGTTTGGCGTTTGCGCACATAGATAAGAGGAGACGCATTCTGTGCCTCCAACCCTACAACATAGTACCAACGGATCATACCGCCAAGGCCCGTGGTTCCTACATACCAAACATGTGGATGAACCGGCCTTGTCGCTCACCTGAGTTGGCATGGTCAAAGTGCCTTCCTCCACTGCAGTCCACGATCAGATGGAGGAGTCCTCAACAACTAAATGTGACGACGCCACCTCTACGGCAACTTCAAGAGATCCGTCCTATATGTTGGTGATAAATATACTCAGGTAAGTGAAAGGTAATCAAAGATTCACCACTTATCTAGTCATTTAAATCTCCATGTGAACATTGCTTGATCATTCAAAGTTCATGCTTCCTTTATCTATTTTTTGTATGCTCTGGTTTGGACATTTTCTAGACGCATCCATAGGCTTTTTAAATTAAGAACGGTGCTTAGGTTAATAGTCTTCTTTAATCTAACAAGACATGGCGTCAAGTTTGGTTAATGTACCTTTGGAGTTATTACTTTGATAGATTTTGGATGCATATCCTTTTGTAGACTAACCCCTACAGGAAAAAAAACATTCAAACAAATGGGTAAGTCCTCAGGCAAAAATCATGTAAGAGATAAATCAAGGACCGTGGTACACTTCAACAACAATTGCATAACATGCAAGGGAGGCACATATCACCTTTCGAGGTGCACTATGAGAACATCGCAAATGCCCCCTTTGTCTCTATTCATGCAATTTCTACCTAAGCCTTGCGTGAGTTTGCTGAAAAGATAAAAACATGGTGAGCAATAATAATAAAAAAACCTTTTTTTGAAAAAAAGAAAGAGTCTCCCAATAAAAGATGGCAAACAGTTTGGGATCCATGCAGTTCGAGTTTTGAATCTGATCTCCCTTAATAGTGGATGTGAACAACTAATCTTGAGGCAACAATAAAATCATTCCCGAAATCCATACATTTCCTCAAGCATTTGTTGTCCACTAACGTCTTGCAAGGAGTACAATGACTACCAAGGAGCAACTCCAACACTCATTCAACACTCCTTGGTGTCACGGGAAGAATGATACACGAGGAACCAAGCAGAACAAATGCAAGCTTTGTTTCATTCATTAAACTTAACTCTTACATTTTTTTGACTCTAAGCTTTTGCATTCAGCTTGAGAAGATTTGACAGGTAAGTGTCCTAAACACCTCGTACATATTCTAACCATGTTCCATCCCTGCTACGTTAGCCATCATGCAAAATTTCACCATGATAAAAGAAACTAAAAAAATAAAGTTGATTAAGAATAAATAAATAAATAATGAACTTAATAACAAAAATAAATTTGTGCTGCTTTGAACTTTCCTTGCGCCTTGAATAATTTCAGTAAAATTTGGTTCCCGGCAATCATACCAGCAGAGTTCCTTTTTGTTTTCACCTTTGTTTTCTATTTTGAATAAAAGCAGGTACAAGAATAAGTGTGGGGGAGGCCTCTATGATGCTACTGACGTACAACCAAATGTTGCCATCCCAACATAATGCACAACTTCAGAAAGGTGAAAACAAGAAAGATAGGGAACAAGGAATCCAAAAATGGCTCGGTCGAACATCTGGTTTACCCAAACTACTTTTGAACCTTTGTTGTCCCTCCTTCCTCCTGAACTCGGGTTTGCGCAGCTCCATCCTCAGTCCCTATTCAATAAAGTTTGAATCAATGCTTAAAATCAATCCTTCATGATTTCAAACTCAAAGGCCTTGAGGCACTCCTTGCGTCTCTGTTGAACTTGCATAATCTTTATTCCTTGCTTATATCCTTGATCTTGTGGACAGCTTCTTCATAGGGAAGACATGTTTTCTAAGTAATTGATTAATGTGATATGGTTGGATGAAAAGAACCTTGCTCTTTCATGAAAAGATCAAAATTCAATAGCTTGGCTCCTTGATGATGTTAAATTCCTACCAAAGCCAAAGAATGATCACCTTGCTAAACTTTATGATCATGCTACTTGTCTTTGCATTGAGCTTTATCAAACTGTTGAGACCTTTGTGAGAAACTTTTCATGCTTTCATGATCAAGAGCATGTACACACCACAAAAAATGCTAAACTTCTACACTGGGAGTTAGCAATCACTTTCATTTCATCCATCCCTCCATCCACCAAATAAGGACTCCGTGAAAATTTGCTCTGTATCTCCAATTTAATTATAAAGAGAGGCATGGCAAAAGAAAAAGAAAAAAAAGTTGGACACATGAAGGTCCAAGCAAAAGAAAAAAAAAGAGTTGGACACATGAAGGTCCAAGGAAAAAATATTTTGGGCACATGAAAGCCCATCTTACGCATCATCAGCCACCTTTCTAGCGACCTCGCATGTAGCAACATGAAGACCATTTGTTTTTCTGGACGAGTTAAAAAAAGGTAACTTGCTTTTCCTAATCCGATCGGAAGATGAGACAAAATATAGCTAATCGCATGTATATGTTGGACTACTCCTAATCCAATTATGGGACAAGATATGAATCATGACAAATCCGATTGGAAGATGTATATGATGGACCGCTGAGACGTTTCTCGCTTTAGAAATAAATAAAGATAAAGATATGTACCATCATATTCCATGCCAGACCATCGTTATATCTTTATCTTTATTCTTTAGCTATTTATAAATCTAGGATTAGTTCTTCCTTTTTTCCAACCTGATGCATGGGTCCCATCAGTTCCACTTGGTCCGTCGAACTCCACCCGTGGCTCTATATCGGATCAAAGTCCTAACTAAACCCGTCTAAGGTTAAAAAAATGTCCAACTTTCAAACTCTCGCCCAAGAACCCGAACAAGAACACGGATCAATATCTATAGAAAGCCAGCGAGAACACGATTCGGTTGAGATAAAAAATTGAAAACTAAATTGTCGTATAGAAAGATAGGAGGGAGGTTCTCACTAAGAGATGTCGGGAGGCAAGTGTGATGATGTCGCCTGTCTGGCCACTTTCTCACTCACAACCGCAAAGCTGACCATAGCCGATATTCATCCGTAACAACACACATGAATGTTTGCTTAGTATATGTAATGCCACGTATCTCACGACCAAGATCGATCGGGGACGGGCTAAAATATAAAGGCGAGGCTAAAATGTAATAAGGTGCATTTTGTATGGAAAATGCACAGACCCTCCCAACCTTCATTCACATGCACACACATGCTCATTCCGCGGCTCCGTTTGCACGTGCACAACAAAATTGAACTAGTCTACATGCATGCATGGAATCTTTTCATGATTCAAAACTTTAATTCACTTTTTCTCCTAAGTCATAAGTCCAATTCATGAACCATTTGTTGTGTCTTACTAAAAAAATTTGCTTAACAAAGCTAGATCCAATATGGATGTATTTTGCGCATTTTTTGTGAGTTGCAACTATGTGCTTTCGAGTTGCAACTCTGTACATGTTGTATTTGCAAATGTTTTTTCTTATCTAGATCCAGCTGCAACCTATTGTGATGACTTGCAATTGAATGTGTAGTTGGAAGCAACTCGGTCGTGACTAGTTACAGTTGCAACAATTTCACGACTGAGATTGTAACTGTAGTGCAACAAGAATTGCAGCCAAATTACGGCCAGTTTCAATATGGTTTTTTTATAACCAGATCTGGCTGCACCTAAAGTTGCAATAATTTGTGACGGCTTGCAATTGGACATATATAAAAAATTAAGGTGCAGCAAATGTTTCATGACAGAGGGATAAAAATGTTTAACAGTTGAGGGGAAACAAATATTTTAATTCGGGGAACATATGTTTCATGACAGAGGGACAGAAACATTCAAAATATAAGGCAACAAATATTTAGATAAATGCAACAAATATTTAGTTTCATGAAAGAGGGACAAAAACACTCAAAAATATTACGCAACAAATGTTTAGATAAATACAACAAATGTTTAGTTTAGTGACAGAGGGACAGAAACAATAAAACATATTTGTTTAGATAAATGAAACAAATGTTTAGTTTTGTGACAAAGGGATCGAACAGAAACATTCAAAAATATAATGCAACAAATGTTTAGTTTCGTGACAGAGGGACAGAAACATTAAAGAATATAACACAACAAATGTTTAGATAAATGCAACGAATGTTTAGATAACTGGCTCAAAAAATGTTTAAATAAATCAAATGTTTGCGAAACAAAATAAAAATAACTGGGTGAAATTCAAACATTAGTTGCAACCGAGTTGCAACCAACTACAAATCCAGTTGTAACACTAGGTGCAAAAGAGTTGCAACTAGATTTTTTCATAAAAGACCGTATTGCAACCGGTTGTAACTTTTGTTGCACTACAGTTGAAACATCATTGCATTGCAATTGCGACCCCCAATCACAACATTTGTTGCAACTGCAACTGCAACTAGTAGCGACTCAATTGCAACTAGCTATGCATCAAGTTGCATCTTTGGGCGCAATTGAGTTGCAACTGGATATTGATATAAACACCACATGCAAATACAACATGTACGAGTTGAAACTTGAAAGCACGCAGAGTTGTAACTCACTAAGAAAACATAAAATATATCCATGTTGGGTCTAGTTATGCTAAGCACATTTTTTCGAGTAAGATGCAATGAATGGTTCACATATTAGGCTTACGGTTTAGAAGATATGATATTTTTTAATCTGAATCAAGGGAAAATTCTCCACATGCATCTATCTGGTGGATGGGTGGAGTATATGAGGTGGATCATGTGTTTGATTTGGATCATTAGTTTTGCATACATGCACGTGCGCTAAGAGGGTCTATGCATATGCTATACAAAATGCATATTAGACATACACTTGAAGATTATGCAGGACGAAGTTATAGAGAGCACTTCAAAAAGAAGGAGCCCAAGGACAAGGGAAAAGTTCCTTTTGAAAAGTTAGTATTTTTTTGGAAAACTATGACCATTCCACACAGAAGTCATATGACAAAATGAAAAGGCAAGAGAGGGAATAGAGCCAACAGAGTGGCAAGAAGTAAGTGAAGTGAACAGTGCTCAGCTCGAACAACAAGAGAAGCAATCAATTGCACCGCTCGTAGTGCTTTCAGATGGTCAAAAAAATTTGCTCTAGTTTTGCAAGGAAACAGGAATGACGTCCGCTCAAATTCTAGGTCGGGACGAGCTCCCAAAGCCCAACCCTACTCTTGTTAAGTGGATTTTTGAGATGGGCAAACCTCTAGTGCATCTTGATTTGGTCAACACGCTGCCTTAAAAAATGTACAGTTTACATGAATGGTACATAGAGGTGTCGAACAATGAGAAGACCATGATCGCTGCAAAGGTCGGAGATGATGACTACTTCTGGGACGAGGACTTGATATGGATAGAATTCCCAGAATTGTACCAGTTATACAATCAGGATGCCCTTGACGTCTCTCCTTATATTATTAATGTCTCCTATATATTCTCAGTATCTATTAATCATTTCTTTCTTTATAAACTATAGAATGGAGATTGAAGAATGCAAAAAAAAACTCATACTTCAACTTGGGTTTCATCAACCCAAAATTTATAAACAAAAAAAATGCATTCAATCATTATAACGACACAATGAAGAACATTGACAAGTTCTTACATGTTCAACATTACAAGTCAATGATTCTTTGTCTTTACAACTTTCTATGAGTACTGTTAACTGTCTTGTACACATTTCATTTTCCCAAACACCATGTTTTTTCTAATGACATGTTCCTGTATATAAAACATATAAACAAGTTTCATTAGATATTATTTATTATAATTCCTGACAAAAGCTTGGACTCATTGAGGTGGCCTGAAGAAAAATACAAAAGTATGATTGACATGGTACAAAAGTAATTTTTGTTCTCGCATTATACCGAGTTTAGAACTTCCGAGAATTATATTTATTGGTTCCCATACGCAGGTGTTGGAAACAGTTCCGCGCAAATAACAAAGGTAGTTTCAAGGAAAAACTTTATTTCAAGACAGACTTTCCTGTATCAGTTCATTTATTTCATTTTCATGAATATCTAATGACCGGATCATTTCTCTTAAAGTGTTTGAGGCAAGAAGAGGGTAACAATTTATGTGGATACTATGTTTGTGAGTTTGTGCACTCTCTTGTAGGGGACAGGACGACCATTAGTAATTGAGAACTGCAGGTATGTTTCTCATTTTCCATGAATATCTGTTCTTCATGTAATTCAAATTAATATTATTCATATTTTTTATTAACCACAAGTTAAAATTTATATTAATAGTTTTTCAAATTTATATAAGTTATGGATATGAGGGATGCGATCTTAGAGCAACTCCAGCAGCTTATGTATAATTCTAGCTAAATTTAGAGTTTTGAAGGACTCTAAAAATAGAGAACTCTATAAAAAATGGGCTAAACCAAAAGACTCTCCAAATCTTGACTCTCCATAATTTAAATAGGTCCACGTCAGATTTTCTTTAGTGGAGATCGTTATTTTTTTCCGTTCTTTTTTTCCTTCTGGTAATCTGGTTCGTTTTCCGTCCGACGCTGGCGCCACCTGTGCGCCTGGCCGCCTGCACGGCGATGCTGCCGGTGCACCTGCAGACCTGCAGTCCTGCACGCGTGGACACACGAAGGCCTGGAGCAGTGCGGTATGAGCCGATGTTCTTTTCTGTCCTATCTGTAGTAGTGCTTGTCAATTGAACAATAGATGGCCCTCCTCCAATCTGTTGGAGTTGCTCTTACCCACTGAAAGAGTCAAGGCAATTCATGAGACCCTTGCAGGATTCATATTTGATGAGGTCGTGAACCCGAAAGGCACATGCCATTGGGATGGAAAGACTTATAATAAAGTAAGTAAATATTGGGCAAATTGTAAATATACATGTGTTCCTTTCATACTTGTAAATATATATATGCTAGTTAATTATTAGTTTCATGTTATTTTGTAATATACATCAAATTGTGTGTATAGATATATAGACATATATTAGTTGCATAGAATACGTATATATTAGTAAAAATGAAACAGAAAAGAAAACTGGGACTAAAGGTTACCAACCGGGACTAAAAGGCTATGCCATGGCAGCGGTGTCGAGCCTCTTTAGTCTCCTGACTAAAGGGCTCTTTTAGTCCCAGTTCCCCACCCAGCACTGGATTTGTAATCCCGGTTGGGAAACTAGGACTAAAGCCCGTTTCTAACTGGGAAAAGTCCTTTTTCCACTAGTGAGCAAGATTGAATCACAAGTTGCCTGCTCCTTTGGCAAGAACTATATTCTAATCCTTGGCTTGCTAAACTAATAGCGAGGCGCTTTATCCTCGTCCTTTATTTCTTTTTCCTTTTTGCAAAACGGCCAGGTTTCCGAAATACTGATGTCGGCTCATTTAAACTCACTTAGGCGAGTTTCCAACTGAAGTGATATCAAATTCCGGTCTACCTATAAAACAATAATGTTTCCTTCCTTAATGTCGGAAGTGCAATACAATAACGCTCCTCATCAGGAGCTTATGCATATTCGAAGATACCCTTTGAACTAATGAAGCCGATCAACAGAAAAAAATTAGAGCAACAGAAAACACTGAGACCTTCAGAAACCTCTGGTACGCCGCACAATGGGATGCACTTCTGGACGTCTCAGGTTTGTTTACTAAAGTTTCATCACTGTCATGAAAGGCGTACGTTCATCTTCATTGTCCTAATCTTATGGTATATCCCTCCGTTGCCTAGTTTGTCAACAATTTGGGCCATTTTGGGTTTGCATGGCCAGCATCTGCTGCACTATAAACATCTCAACTCCTGATTTTGATTGCTCAATCCGGCATGGATGCATGTCCTGTAGGTTTTGGTGACGACAGGGAGTGCCATCCTGAGACTCCTCGTTCATTCATCTCAGTGTCACCAATTCACCATGCCCCCAGCGTCCTGGTTGGATGGATGGGCTCGATGCCCTCCAACTTCCATGGAATCAAACCTCCGCTCTGAATACTAACTAATGCCACGGTCTTTTTTTTTTGTGCTTACTAATGCCACGGTCAGAACACGGAGACAATAATGGATTGAAACAAAGGAACACGAACAAGACAAAAATCTAGATGGAATTGCAACCTGCAAATTCCTTCTAGTATTCATCAACAGTAGTTCCCAACTTCATCGTAGGTGCTTCTCAAAACCTAAGGGTTTTTTACATATATAGACCACACGCAGGGCCAGTCAAGACCGAGTCAACTAACGCATGACTCTTATTGCCAACAATACACACAGACCCATCGCATAAACCCCGTGTCTATACTAATTCGTCAATCTCAAGATATAGAGATATGGCTTTAGTCTCTCATATGCATTAATAAGGGTAGGAAGTTCTGCATCTTTACTATGTTTAAAACAAAAAAGAATCTAAGGGCTAGCTTTTGACTAGCACTACTATATAAACCATTTTTCTAGTCAGCATTTTCACAGCCGGTTTTTGAAAGTTGCGTATAAAACATTTTCACAGCCGGTTTTAAACACTGCAGCTCTATGGACCCCGCAAATCGGCTGTTAAAATGCATTTTTACAGCTGGTTCGGCTTCCGGACTGGCTGTGAAAATCGCGCTATTTTCACATTAGGTCCGGGGCTAGAACCGGCTGGGTTTTTACCCTTGTGCGCGCTTTTTTCTGACTTTCACAACCGGTTTTTAGGGATTTATGCATGGACATTGAGTTGATGTTATGGGTAAACGCTAAACAGTCGGTCACCTACCGTTTAGCTCTTTATTCGTGCTAAACGGTCATTTAAACGGGTTAAACGGCCATTAAACGGGCTAAATGGCTGATTAAACGGACATGACTAGCCGGTGTGTAGCGTTTAAACGGTGTGTAAACGGGCTAAACGGCCGAGTAGACGAACTGTGGGTATGTATGAACATGTGAGACGATGTATTATTATTGTGAGATGAAGTATTATTCTATGTTTTTGCTGTATTGTTTGTGCTGTGAAATATCAATATTGCAATATTGTGCTTGCTGGAAAATATACCAATTACTATTTTTTTTATTCAGAAAACATTTTCACAGCTGGTTTAAACCGTGTGTGAAAATATATTTATACAGCTGGTTTTTTTACCAAAAATCATTGTGATGTAGTGTAGGCTTATTGAGGTTCCAGGGGCTATATAGGAGGATTGAATCACAAGTTGCTTGCTCCTTTTGGCATGCATATTCTAATTCTTAGCTTGCTTCTAACAGCATGGGTACCAGTACCCACTTCTCGTGCAAGACTGTCCCATGGAATCACCGTATGGTTTCTCAACACATTTAGGCCAAGTGATATAAGATTCCAGTCTTCTTTATTGGATATATGGTTAAATGTAGCTTTTCAAAACTAAAGAATTATGGGATGTATTTCATTCTGAACTTAGTGTATGGTTTACATTTGTAACTTGTACAAAGAAGAATTAGAGCTGCCATATACTACTGCTCAGTAGTATCTAGTATAGAGGAAGGGCATTCTAGTAATCTCCTTTTATTGAGAAATTTTCCCCCTTTGTCCGTCCCAGGTTCAAACCATATTGATGTCTTGACATAGATTGTTAAAAAATATTTACAGTTGTGCCATTATGATATTTTTAATAATATTATATTTGTGCAAATAAAATTTCTTCAAAAAATTACATTTGTGTCAATTATAATTTTTCCCTAAATACCCATACTAGACTATACTACCCACCTATACCACTGTACCACAGGTCAAGTTTTCACCAGTATAAAAAATTCTGAGCCGTCCGATCCTTTCATATTGGTCCTTTTTTAATTCCATACTGGTCCATCTTTAGAGTAGTATAGGGCACTGTAAAAGACCTCAAGAATTATGTAGGACTTACTTAAGTAGGTCACCATCTCCATATTCAAAGATATGCTTGACCTGATCATGCCAATCAACAAAACTTTGCATGTTATAAATATTGTCTTGCTCGTTAGAGCTGCACTAGAAGTAGATGCATGAGAGTATGACACACACTGGGTGGGCACAACATAACTGTGTGCCGACACTATTACGCCCTGAGATTAGAAAAGCCATAAGTTGTCCCAAACATGGTCTAGTATAATTGCTTTTTGAATGCTATATATATGGTCTTGGTGGTGCCTGCATGACATCGACCTTGACAAGGAGAACCAGTGCATCAGGTATCCACAACCATAAGCCATAAGCATAAACAAAAGTGGCTAAGCCATGGAGCATGCAGCTGCTGTCACAAATGTGCATGAAGAAGGCCGGCTACCGGAAGCAAGGATTAACCATGGCATTGTACTGCGGTGGGCGTTCATCGACAAGGCGATCAGTGGCTTGGGCAAGCTGGCACTAGCTTGGGCAACCATCGTTCTGCTCGGTGGGTTCTCCACCCTGATAAAGCAGAAGGACTTCTTGTTCGTCACCATCATCACCTTCTTGGAAGCCACCAGGTTAGACATACGAAAAGCTACTTCCATTGATCCTTCATTAATTACATCGATGTATATATGTATAGATTTTTTATAAGTGAATGCGCTGCCTTATCATTTTGCTTGTTAAAGAAAATGTTCCCTAAATGGTTTCAAATATACATGCGGGATAATATAGCTTGTGACATCAGTCTGGAGTAAGCATTTGTATGGTATGCATATTTGACACACTGGGCTTAATTTACCAACAAGATTTAGCATTTGTATGGAAAGAGAGGTATAACTACTCTTTGAATGCTGGAAGCTGAGTAGAAGAAGTTGAATTTATCTTACAATTATCAATTGCCACTTATTTGGAGCCTCTAAGTATATCCTCATGCCACGATAAAAAAAGGATAGATTCAGGAAATTCTCGTAGAGATGGGAAACAACGGGTCATCAATTCAGTAGTCTAATCACCGTTGATGATAATAGCCAATGGGTCAAACCTGTTTTTTAGAAAATTATATCCATCTCTACCTTGTGAAAATAGTCAGACACTAGTAGAGAAATGGCCTTTAGTCCCGGTGCGGAACCGGCTTTAGTCCCGTTTCCGCAACCGGGACTACGGCGCCTGGCCTTTAGTCCCGGGCATTTACCCGGGACTAAAACGCCCCGGCGCGCAGGGCGGAGCCCCTCTAGTCCCGGTTGGTGTTACCACCCGGGACTAAAGGGCCTTTTCTTTCTCTTTTCTGTTTTCTTTTTCTTTTTCTTTTTTCTTTTTTGGTTTCTTTTATACAGAGATATATATTATACCTGTATAATAATATACATATATGTCCATATACGTATTAGTTATACATTACTAATGCATTAAACTATTAATACTAATATTAATATATGCTAACAATATTAAACTTACATATATATTTAATTACAACAAGTTTTGAAAGGCGAATATTAATATTTACATCAAGATTTCAAAGGAGCATACTCCCTCCGTCCCAGAATATAGCTACGTTTAGAGTTCAAAATTTGTCCCAAATATAGCTACGTTTGTAGTTCCAACTTGTGATAAAATATACAAACAGTCTAAAATGCCCCTCCACCAGCCGTTCCTCATGCAAAAGATCAGAAATATATTGGAAGCTGTGCATCAGAAATGGAAGGAGTGCATGCACTAAATTTCTCTTTTAACGTGTTGACCTGCAATATTAGAAGGCAATGTTGCCATGCACACAGATCACGCATACATTAATGTTAGGCATGCAAGGCTATATTAGACATTTTACTATGCTCCTTAATCTGTCTGAAAAAAGCTAAACGTAGCTATATTTTGGGACAGAAGGAGTATATATGTATATTTATAAAATGCCTAATATTTGCTCCTTCTATCGACCTCATCTCCATTCCACCAGAACGCCCCCTGTCTTGCTCACGAACTCATCGATTATAAATCCGCAGAGTGCCTCTTGAACCGCCGCGACTCTTTGGATCGGTAAGATCTCATCTTTCATATGCATCATCTAAGGATGTGGCTAATAGAAAAGTATAAATAATATTATTATGACTCACATGCATACATACATACATAAAGATATCCGTGGAAATGGAACATACCGTCAGTTCCAATTACTGCAGATCGTCCTATGCCCTACAAGAGTGTGCATGAACTCACAGACATAATATCCACATAAATTAGTGCCTTCATTCTGCCTATAACACTTTATAGGAGAAATGGTCAAGTCATTACATGCGTATTCACGATAATGAAACAAACAAAATGAGATGTGTGTCTGTGTATACTGTATAGTAATATTTATCGAAAAGTCTCCCTTGATACCAAGTTGTTCCTTGAATGGACCTTTGTGCTCTACTCGAAACTTTTTCCAACACCTACGCACACCATATGAAATAAATGGAATTCTCGGCTGATCTAAAGAGGAATAATAGTGTGAGGATGGAATTTACTTTTGAAGGAGGTCAATCATTGGGTGGTACGCATCCCGTGGTCCCCTCAATGAGTCCATGACGGTCAACAAGCTTATGTCCGGTTGTATAACAAATAATATCTAATGGAACCTATTTACATGTATGTTTTGTACCAAGGGTCACATCAATTGAAATAAAAATTATGTTAGGAAAAAAATAGGAAGATGCACAAGACAGTAAAAGTACTCACCCAAAGTTGTAAGAAAATAGAATCATTGCCTTGTAATGGTGTACCCATAAGCATTTGTCAATATTGTTCATTGTGTCTTCATAATGATTTTGTAACATATACTGGTTTACAATTTTTGGGTCGATGAAGCCCAAGTGGAAGTATGAGTTTTTCTTGCATACTTCAATCTCCATTCTACAGGATACAATTTAAAAGAAAGGAATGTTTAATAATACAATTGACAATATATAGGAGACATTAAATATAGAAATAAAGGAAACACTTACATCACCCAGTAGCTCAGGAGAGACACGTCGAGGCCATCCCTATGGTATATCTGGTATATTTCTGAGAATTTCAAATACATAACATTATCGCCACGAAAAAATTTATCATCTCTAATCTTCAATATCATCATTCTCTGCCCTTCGGCCGACGCCTTAAGGTACCATTCATGTAAGCTGTACATTTTTGTTGACAGCATGTCGTACGTATCGGGATCAACTAGAGGTAAGCCAAGCTGAAATGGCCACCTTGGTATAGCCTTTGGGGTCTCATTCTCATTCAGCATTTGCGAGGGCGTCAATCCTGCCCCTTTGCAAAACTCAAGCATGTCGACCGGTCCAAGTCCATCATTCACTATGAGTGGATCAATTGTTTGCTTCTCCTACTCATCGAGCTGAGCAACAACCTTTCCCTTCCTTTGTTGCTTGACGCTCTTTTGGCTCTCGGTAGTCTCTTGGCTTTGTTGCCTCCGTTGATCCTTCTTCTCCCTTTTATTCTTCTCATACGATTTCTTAATAGAGCGGTCATAGTCTAACAACACTTTCTTCTTAGTTTCTTTAGACATGCCAATAAAAAAGTAGACTTAGCAAAATCAACTACTTCTTTTTTTCTCTTTTTTTCTTGGGCTCCTTGTTTTTGAAGAACTCTTTAACCTTAGCTAGACTATGTTGCTTGCACTCCTCATCAGATTTTTCCCATGGTAGCTTGGCAGGTTCCTTGGCTTGCTTTGGCTGCTTTGCTAGCTTCTTTGTAGGTATCTTTGTTGGTGCATTGGCTTTCTGTTGTTTAGCTTTCTTTGTCGGTAGAGGTGCAGGCGGCGGAGATTGCTTAGCTGGAGGCGATGGAGATTTATGAGTTGTAAGCGACGGAGACCTTTGTTCAGGGAGAACAGACAAATATTGCTACGGCGGGGACTGCGGAGCTGGAGGCGGCGGAGATGGCCTCGAGCTTTGGGGTGACGTCGAAGGCCCCTCAGGAGTTAAGACGATGTAATGCTTCTCCCATAGGATAACACCATGAACTGCCTCTTCTAGTGTCGTCTCCCCGTCACCTCCAGGAATGTCAAGCTAGAGTGATTCGTACCCGCCTAAGACCTGCTCCACCCCAACTCTGGCATAGCCAGCTGGTATTTGCCGTCCATGGTAGAGATCTACTTCTTGACTCGGCAAAGCACTACCGTATGCCACCTTGAACGTTAAGTTCTTGAATGGACTGTGCAGCTCACAGGTCGTCCACATGGTTATATCGTCCACGGCGTAGCATTGGAATTGAGCATCATTTGGGACGTCAGTGGATGCGCAACTGCTTCGATGATGCTGGGTAGGGCTAATTGCATCTACTGGAGCGCCGGCAGATCCACGGTTTTGCTGCTGAGCACTAAGTGCTATCTCCAGTTGTCGCTGAACCTCCCCTGTTCTTTGTTCATTCTGCAGTATCCTTTCCTCAAGTCGTCGCATTTTCTCTAACTCTTCGTTTTTTCTTCTGCTGCGACTTCTGTAAGACTCAATGCAGTCAGCAAACCCGTACTTCCACGGAACCCCTCCTTTGCCTCGCGTCCATTCTGGATGCTCGGGATTCTGCAGAGTAAACGTAAGTTCATCCTTTTCTCTGTCCAGGTGGAACGCTCCATGCTCAACTGCATCCATAGCCTGCATAAGTCTCTGTGCTGCTTGTTGTATCTGATG
>CM014276.1:4602871-4638274 GCA_004135705.1 Alloteropsis semialata | reverse complement strand
GGCGGCGGCGGTCGGAGAGCGTCGAGGGAGCGAGGTCGGCGCGCGAGGGAGCGAGGGATCGATCGAGAGAAGAAGGAAGGAGAAGAGGCCGGGGGGTAATAACCCCCCAACCTTTAGTCTCGGGCCGTATTACGACCTGGGACTAAATGGTAATTTTGCGCAGGAAAGGAAAACACAACCCCTTTAGTCGCGGGTCGTGTTGCGACCTGAGATAAAGGTGGCTGCGTTTTTGCTTCCCGCGCAAATCCAGCCCCTTTTATTTTAGTTCTATTTCTTTTACTAATACACTAATATTCATTCTTATATATCATTATCAACAAAAAAATTGCCAAAAAATTAATAAATAACAGCTGTTTAGATTTGAGCTTACAAAATTTAATAAACATGCTAATATGAGTTATATAATGTTTATTTGTCCAATATTAGAAAAAAATCTATAATTAAACTAGTTGATGTGATGTACACATATTTTCTTAATATTCGACACAATGCTTACAAGTATTCTCCCATATCTATTATGCATATGTATATGGTGTTCATATATTGGCAAGGTTAACCTCCAGTTAGGTAATGACAGTCTGTAGCCATGAAACTAATTCCTTTCATAACCATGTTAAACAATTGTTGATGGAGTTTTTACTTCTCGATGGTTTTAGTATGAGCTTGAAAGATTTTAATGTCCCAAGGCTCACATTAAAACCATTGAGAGAAGTAAAAACTCCATCAATTATTGTTTAATACATGGTTATGGAAGACATCAGTCTCATGGCCAGAGACTGTCACAACCTAACTGCAGATACACCTTGTCACTGTATGATCATCATGTACATACGCAAAAAAAAGCATGGAGAGAATGCTTGTGGTCTATTAAGAAAATCTATGCATCCCATCAACTATTTTAATTATAAAGTTTTGGCTAATATTTAATAAACAAAATAATACCACTCACGTTATCATATTTAATAAGTTATGAAAGCACCAATATATGCAAATGTTATTTATTAAAGTTTTGCAGTTTTGTTGGTAATAATGATATATATGAATAGATATTGGTCTATTTAGTAAAAGAACTAAACTAAACCAACAGAGGGCTGGATTTGCACGGGAAACAAAAACGCACTTAATAAAAATTAGTGTTATTACAACATGATAAAAATTAGTCCAACAAACTTAATAATAATTCTTATTACAACTGATTCATAAAAATACACGCCACTAAATTAATCTCTATCCACAACATTCTTTTTTATAAGATAAAAAAGATAGTTTATGTCAACAATCTCAACACCTAGATACTATCAACGTAATCAACTGCCCATATGAATGCACTATCAACCGCCTTATAGGGTTTATCCAAAATCTCACCATAAATTTTTGTCTGCCTAGTCGTTCCACTTGCGTCCACATGTGTCAGGGTTATGTCCGCTTGAAATCCACCATTAACACAATTTGAATATGGCTTAGTGAATGTGAACCATAGGTAATCAAGTACCTGTTTTAGTATTGCTTCTAACCCGGAGTACACATGCATATATACACAGTACAGGTCATCCTATACAAAAATAACAAAACCACGTTATTTCATAACATTCATAATAGAATTCAAAAAAAAATCATAGTTAACTTACATAGATGGATTCGTATTCAGGGGTATTAATATAGGCATCTGTGTCACGGGGAGGCCACCCGCCTCAAGAGCTTTTATCTTGAAGTAGATATAGTCTGGTAAAACGTGCCCACCCAGTAATTGAATTCGGTAGAGTGCTTGCCTTACAGTGTCACAAGCCGCAACATGCTCCTACTGCCAAGCATCCGATTCGACATCGATATGCACAACTTGGCCCCGGCTTGGGTCACGTAAGGCATTTTGCCTAATCTCAACAGAAATGAGAACCTTACTGTTGTTCTCATTCACCTCTCTGTATACCAATGGGCATTGAGGAGCGATGTGCATTACTGCATCTTTAAACCATTTGATTCACAAAATAATATGCTATATTGGTAAGTCACATTAATAAATTGCATGAAATAATCAATACATTGACATGTAACTATTGAAGCACTAGATAATTAATTTATCCGATTGAAACGACCTTCGTTAGGCGTGGGCACTTCACTGTTGTTTCTGGTAAACATGAGCCCAGGAGCGTGTGCTTCTCGTGGCGGGTTTATTTGTGGCATCCCCACAGGATCATCCCACCCTCCACCACGACGAGGTACCTGATGTTGTCTCCTCGGCATTGTTCTAACTAATTAAGAGCTGAAACCGATTTCTTTAATTATTATGAATAAATCACTAAAATCTATATATTACTTGCAAGAAATAAAATCTATATACTAAATAGAAAAACAAAACTAAAAATTAAATAACTAAATTCTAAGCAACATCTTCAGCTTAGCAATATCAATCAATGCAAACTACAAACAAATTCATAACTCAATATTGTGCTACAAAATGATAAAACTCAAATATCTCTACGTACAAAGAAATGAACAAAAAATACTAACTGGGGAAGACTAGAGAATGAACAAGAAATACTAACCGTGAAAAACTTCGGCGCACTAAAATCTTAAAATAAATCAGGAGCACACTTCGCTGATCCCTCAGCCGGAGAATGAACAAGAAAACAGAGATGCTCTGCTCGCCCGAGTGTCGGTCGCGGCCGGCCCCTTTTATAAAGGAGGGCGCTTTTAGTCCCGGTTGGAGGCTCCAACTGGGACTAAAAGTATGTTTTAGTCTCGGTTCAGGGCACGAACCAGGACTAAAGTTCGGGCACCGACACCTTTAGTCTCAGTTCGTGGCCTTAACCGGGACTAAAAGGTGCTTTTAGTCCCGGTTGGAGCCTCCAACCGGGACTAAAGGCCCCTTTTAGTTATTTTTCAATTTGTTTTTTGTTTCAATTTGTTTCTTATTTTATTTACTAAAAAATATATTTCAATTAGTTTTTTTATTTAGTATATGTGATATAATATGATTGATGTTATGATTATTATTATTCATTGCCAAAAAATATATAATTCAGTTAGTTTTTTAGTTCATTTACTAGCTAGATGTGCTAATATGAACATGTGGGTTGAGAACAATTTGAATACAACTCCATCACATAAGCATAAATTAATAATAGAAGAGTGCATGCTCAATATCTTACATAATGGTTATAACAATACATTAAACATCACGATCTAGAACGGCAATAGTCTTCTTTTTCACGAATGTGCCTTGCTTATGATCACTACGTGCGTAAGGAGCATTAATAATATAAGAGTGCATGCTCAATATCTTACATAATGGTTATAACAATACATTAAACATCATGATCTAGAACGGCAATAGTCTTCTTTTTTCATGAATATGCCTTGCTTATGATCAATACGTGCATAAGGAGTATCCTCTTTAGCTAATAGAATGCTTGGGTCAACATTCACGGCGAATGGAGGAATCTCGTCAAACTTATTATAATCTTCCGACATGTCTGTTTTCCCCTCGATGCCGATGATGTTTCTTTTTTCGGAAAGGACTATGTGTCGCCTGGGCTCATCATTTGACTTGTCTGTTTGCTTCTTTGGTTTACTAGACATGTCCTTCACATAGAAAACCTGAGCCACATCCTTGGCTAGGATGAATGGTTCATCTCTGTAACCAAAATTGTTGAGGTCCACTGTTGTTATTCCATAATTGTCTTTTGACACGCCTCCTCCACTGAGCTTCACCCATTTGCACCGAAACAGCGGCACTTTCAATAACGGGCGATAGTCCAGTTCCCATATCTCCTCTATGTAACCATAATATGTGTCCTTGTTACCATCGCTGTCTAGGGCATCTACACGGACGCCACTATTTTGGTTGGTGCTCTTTTTATCTTGGGATACCCTGTAGTATGTATTCCCATTAATATCATACCCTTGGAATGTCAAGACTGTAAAGGAGGGACCCCTGGCCAACCGTGCTAGCTGTTCATCTATGTCCATATTGCGCATTAGATGTTTCCGCAACCAACCGGCGAAAGTATCAACGTGTTTACGTGTAATCCAGGTCTCAAGACTTCCCCGGGAATTCAGTGTGTAAAAGTTCCTTGTGTTCATCTATATAAGGACTAACCAAGATGATTGTTGTAGAACAGTGTAGTGTGCTCTATTGAAAGAATCATCATCCCAAGTAGCAACAACCTTCTTTCCTATTGTTCCCTTTCCACCGAGTCTCCCCTCACGCCATGATTCAGGGAAACCAATCGGTTTGAGATCGTCGATGAAGTCAACACAAAACTCGATGACCTCCTCTGTTCCGTAGCCCTTTGATATGCATCCTTCTGGTCTAGCACGGCTATGGACATATTTCTTTAGTACTCCCATCAGCCTCTCAAAAGGGAACATATTGTGCAAGAAGACAGGACCTAGAATTTCAATCTCTTTGACAAGATGAAATAGTAGATGTGTCATAATGTTGAAGAACGATGGTGGAAATACCAACTTGAAGCTCACCAGGCATTGGGCCACATCAATCTGCAACTTCAGTAGATTGTCTGGATCGATTACCTTCTGAGAAATTGCGTGGAGGAATGCACATAGCTTTACGATAGCTAATCGTAGATTCTCTAGCAGAACTCCCCACAATACCACTGGAAGCAGCAGTATCATGAGCACGTGGCAGTCGTGAGACTTCAGGTTTGTAAATTTCTTCTCTAGCATATTTATTATTCCCTTAATGTTTGAAGAGTATCCAGAGGGCACCTTGATACTATTGAGGCATTCGAACATATTTTTCTTTTCTTCTTTGCTAAGAGTGAAGCTGGCAGGACTCAAGTAATTTCGCCCATTGTCCCTCTCTTTTGGATGTAGTACATGTCGTTCTTCCATATGTTGTAGATCCTGGTGTGATTCCAGTGTATCTTTTGTCTTACCATAGGTGCCTAGAAATGCTATCCAGTTAATGCAAAGATTCTTCGTCAGGTGCATGACGTCAATTGCCTTGCAGACCTCCAAGACTTCCCAATATGGTAGCTCCCAAAATATACTCGTCTTCTCAAACATGGGTGCCATCCCATTACTATCATTTGGAACAGCAATGCTACCTGGCCCCTTACAAAAATAACTTCTAAATCTTTTACCATAGCAAATACGTACTTTCCATCTGCCTCCCCTTTGAAATGCTTGTCTTTCTTTCTTAGCAGATGATTGAGAGGAAGCCATCGACGATGGCCCATGTACACAACCTTGCGACAATGTTTCCAATAAATGCTTTCAGTATTATCTAAACAATGTGTGCATGCCCTATATCCCTTGTTTGTCTATCCTGATAGGTTACTAAGAGCCGGCCAATCATTGACAGTTACAAATAGCAATGCTCGTAGGTCAAATTCCTCTTGTTTGTGCTCATCCCACATACGTACACCATTTTCACCCCAGAGCTGTAAAAGTTCCTCAACCAATGGCCTGAGATACACGTCAATGTCGTCGCCCAGTTGCTTTGGGCCTTGTATAAGAACAGGCATCATCATGAATTTCCTCTTCATGCAGAGCCATGGAGGAAGATTGTACATACACAAAGTCAAGGGCCAGGTGCTATGGCTACTGCTCATTTCACCAAAAGGATTCATGCCATCCGTACTCAAAGCAAACCTTATGTTTCTGGATCTTCTGTGAAGTCTCTGAATGTTTGGTCGATTTTTCTCCACTGGGACCCATAGGCAGGGTGCCTCAACTTTGAGTCTCGCTTGCGCTCTTCTTTGTGCCATTGCATCATCCGAGCATGCGCTTTGTTTCTGAAAAAATGCCTCAAATGTGGTATTATAGGGGAATACCACATGACCTTGACAGGAACTCTCTTTTTGATAGGCTCTCCCTCTAGATCACCAGGGTCGTCTTTTCTGATCTTGTACCGCAAGGCGCTGCAAACCAGACACACGTCCATTTTCTCATACTCGGGACCACGATACAGGATGCGGTCATTCAAACATGCGTGTATCTTCTGCACCTCCAACCCCAGTGAGCAAATGAGCTTTTTTGCTTCGTATGTTATCGAGGGCAATTCGTTGTCCCTAGGAAGCATCTTCTTTATGATTTTTAGTAACTCACCAAAGCCCTTGTCCGATACACCATTTTTGGCCTTCCATTGCAGCAAATCCAGTGTGCCCCCGAGTTTTTTGAGTCCCTCTTCGCAACCTGGGTACAAAGGTTTGCGATGGTCCTCTAACATGTGCTAGAACTTCAACCTCTCCTTCTCAGTTTCGCTTGTGTCCTTTGTATCTTGCAACACCTGACCAAGATCATCTGCAGGCGTATCTTCTCCATCCTCTTCCTCAGCATCACCCATTGTAGTATCAGCAAAAGCACGATATTCAGCAAATCCGAGAATGTTGTCATCAATCTCATCTTCATCGTCTTCTATTATAACACCTCTTTCTCCGTGGCTGGTCCAATAACTGTAGCCAGGCATGAAACCATGTTTAATCAAGTGGCTGTGAATGACCTTTCTTGAACTGTGCTCCTTCTGGTTCTTGCAGACCCCGCAGGGGCAACTCATGAAATCGTTTTTCTTGTTTTGCTATGCCACATCTAGAAAATGATGCATGTCTTGAAAAAAGTCACCTGAACGTCTGTCGGTGTTATACATCCATTGCCGATCCATCTGCAAGTTTAGGCAATTTTTTATAAGTAGAACAAATACTAAGTTTATTTTTGAAATAAATGAAAATTACCATCCTAATTCACTAAGCAATAAATGAAAATTACCATCCTATTTCACTAAGCAGTAAATGAAAATTACCATCCTATTTCACTAAGCAATAAATAAAAATTACCATCCTAATTCACTAATCACTAAAGTATAAATATAAATTAACTAAGTCTAAATAACTAAAGTATAAATATGAATTAACTAAAGTATAAATATGAACTAACTAATTAACTAAAGTATAAATATAAATTAACTAAAGTATAAATATGAACTAACTAATTAACTAAAGTATAAATTTAAATTAGGATAAATAACTAAAGTATAAATATGAATTAAAAACTAAATCTGCATTTACTAAAACATACTAGTGCAAACTACTAACAAATCAATATCTCATTTGTGCTAAAAAACAAAACTCACCAACTCTCTATTCCACTAAAACTCAAATTTCTCTATGTATAAAGGATAAAACAAGAAATACTAACCGTGAACGATGAGAGGATGAAGATATGCTCCTTTTAGACCACTTGGAGGAGCTAAATCTTCAAAATTCAAGAAAAAAATGGGCATGACCTCTCCTAGCTCTGGCCGGCGCCATGAACGAGCTCTGTTCATGGCTCGACCGGGCTGGAGGAGGAAGACGATATTTGTAGGGGACCTTTTAGTCCGGGTTAGTGGCTCCAACGTGGACTAAAAGGTCCCCTTTAGTCCCGGCTGGAGCCACCAGCCGGGACTAAAGCCCCCCTCCCCCCCCCTCCAATTGGACCCGGGACTAATGCTCCCTTTAGTCCCGGGCCCAATTGGTACCGGGACTAAAGGCCCCGAACCAAAGGTCCTTTCTCTACTAGTGAGAGGTAGCCATCTAAATCTATGTCATGATCACCTCTATCATTATACAAATAACCTAAAGTAACCATAATGTTTACCTAAATTGTCATATATACCATTATAAAAAAATTCTCTAGTTTTTTATACAAATTACCCCAACTCTATCGATATTAAAAATAATACACATTATAAAATAGTATTCTAACTAACCTACCTCTAAATTGGTTCTAACTAACCTACCTCTATCATTATAGAAATAATATTCTAAAGTACTAACTATTGTGTCCGTGTGTGTCCAAAATATCCACTTCTGGCATCGTTTCTATAGAAAAAACTAACTCAAGCTGTACATGATGATATGTTCATGGCATACAGATATGTATGTAGAAACGGTAAGGATCGTTAGCCAAGGGGATGAATTAGAACTTTTTCAAATCTCTAGAACAAGTAATCAAACCTTATCCTAGAAATCTGGTGTTGCCCAAACCTATAGTTCTCATGAAGATAGGTAAAACAGAGGACACACTAAGATCAAGCCTTAAAAAACACACTAACACAAAGTTTCTTGTAGGCAACATATAGGATCAAGAAAGTAAACTTGCTCAAAGTAAATGCGGGAATGTAAAGAAGCTGAACACGAAGATAGCCAATTTTTTTCCTGTAGTATCAAGGAGTTGAAGCACCCTAATCCCCATTGAAGCACCCACTAAGGGCGTTCCTCCCCCTTGATCAACTAAGGCTCAAGTGCTCACTAAGGATGACAACTTCTCCATCTCTGGAATGGTGGGCATCAAAATCGTGTACAAGAAAACCTTCCCAGGGTTAGGTGCCATCAAACACCTAGAGTAATAAGCTCTAAGCCTTCACTTGACCAGCACTAATTTAAGCTTAATCACCAGCTAGATACACACTTAGGACTTCTTTTGGCACTAATATCTTCCTTAACCTTCCAATTAAAGCTTTAGAAACTTCTATTCTCTCATGTGGCTCCTTGCACTCTCATATGATATCTCAACTTCCCTGAGGTCCAAGAATAGATCAAATGACCAAGGCTAGACACCAAGTACTAGCCACTGCCAACAACCCAACTGAAAAACCGCATCCGCTGCTCATTCCGCCTTGTACCAAAATAACATAAGCCGTGTATCTTTCCCAATGGTCAAATCTCACTTTTCAACTGCCAGATTCTGCAAAATAGTGCCATGTATGTGAACAATGATGCTGGACCTTATGTTGTATAGAAGATGTCCAGACCAAGTTGAAATTTCTTTCTGGAGAGATACCATAGCAAAAACAACATCATCTATCGCCGTTACATACGATGTGTGAAGTTGTCCAAGTCTTGGTTGAATTTCTCTCTGGTGATATGCAATGGCATAAACAGCGTTGTGGATCACCGGAACATATGACGTGTAGAAGCTGGCCAAGGCTTCATTGAAATGCTCTCTTGTGAGATCTTACGGCGAAAACAAAGCCATGCATCGCCGCACCTTCCGCCATGTACAAGCTGACATAATTCAAGTTGAAATGCTCTCTGGTGAGATGCTATGGCATTAACTATGCCATGTAGATTTATCCCACAACGGAAGGAACACCATATACAACAATTTGATCTGGAGGCAACCCTTGAAGTCATGCCTTGTCCACTATGTATAGAAACTGTAATGGGGAAGATACGCCATGTGGAGTTTTAGCGGAACTCATCCAATTCAATCCCTTTGAGCTCCTTCTTTGATTCTTTCTTCTTTCTTGATTTTCGCGGTCTAATTAGTGCTAGTTTTTCTTATGTGTGCATCTAACCATGCTCACTTTGATCAAGCTACTAACTTGAGAACCCTCGATAGTATGATCAAATATCTAGAAACTATAAAACCTATACTAAATAAAGTATCCTTCATCTCTTTATGACACTTTGTTCTAGATAGGTCTTTAGCCTTCATGATCCAACCATTTTCCAGTGAATCCAATCAAATTGAGGGGCCTCCTTTGATAAACCACATATGACATACTCCCTCTGTTTAAAAAAATGCAACTCTCACTTCAAACAATTTCAAGTTTGACTAGACTTATACAAAATAATACTAACATTTATGGTGTAAAATAAATGTTATTAGATTAATTATGGAATATATTTTCATACTAAATCTATAAAAACATAAATGTTAATAATTTTTTACATAAATTTGGTCGAACTTAAAATTGTTTGAGTTCTCGGGGAAGTGAGAGTTGCATTCTTTTTGGGATGGAGGGAGTAACATTAAACGAAAGTTCCTTCAAAGCAACTTGTTAGTAACATGAGTAGTGTTATCATTTATCACCAAAACTAGCTACACTGGCCTGGATGCTTTAGAAACGGGTGGTCATCTCTTTTCATGTCACACGCACATGGTGTGATGCAAAATAAATAAAAACCTATAAATTGGTACCCAAAACATATAGAATAATTGGTACCAATGTATAACATAAACTGGATAATAATGAGGAAAATATCTATGCAGGTATTGCATTGGATTTTTTTCAACGAGATATATAGAACAAAAATATGTTTTATTGATTAGTTATGGGGCTCACATTTATCCATATATTTCTAACAAACATGTCTTAAAATCACTAGCTCGTACAGCATCACAATTTGATGACTGGTTTTTGCAAATTATAATTAGGAAATAAAACTCCTAAGTGGCCTAAAAGGGCCTGTATATATGTCTTTTATAATTTGAAAAAACTGGTTGAAATGCTCCTTTTCTCCTCTCATTTAATCCATGCCCAAAGTTACATATATCACATTTATCCATGAGTGGTAGGATATATTTAGGAGAGGTAAAAAAACTGTTTTTGTATTTTCTTGTTCTTTTGTTTGCAAAAAAACAGGTGCATGCATGAGTATTAGTGGCAGAGGCTCACATACAAGTAATAAGCACGTATAATCACCTCTTTAAACATGCGCACATACAAGTAATAAGCATGAAGACTAAGCCAGCGTATCTTAAAAGTTGTCGCATCCACGTACTATTGACGGACATGATGCTTAGGACTAAAACAATAGTGCCGTTAATTTCTAAAATAAATCTAGCTAGGAAAATACTCGCTTGTTTTGATGTTTGTTTTAATAAATATGAATACAATTGCTGTTTGATATTGTTTTTAAGAAACCGATAAAATTAAACCCATTCAATCGGTCACCGTCCATTGGCCAATTCAATTAAAGGAGTCTAATCCTGGTAGTCCTTGAGATATGTCATGAGCAAGTCCAGGATTTATACACATCTCACAAAGCACAACATAGTGAAACACCATCACACAAATAGCATTCCACACATAAGTTCACATACATAAAGAGGTTCAAGTTATTACATAACCAAGTTCAGAGTTTTGACAGCGGAAAGTCTAACATCGCACTTATATGATAACAAAAGCATTATAGAGAGTCCACACTATATGCCGATAGTGCCTCTCCACTAAGCCACCGGCCGTCACTCCTTACCCGCGCCTCCATCCGCGGGGTAGAAGAAGCCAAACACGGCATCCGGCTGCACATCACCTGCATCAACTTAACGGCAACACCGTGAGTACAAAGGGTACTCCGCATGACTTATCTACATAGGGCATATGTACCCGACACCAAGGAGTATGCATATGGATAAGTAGCAAGGGAGGGTTGGGTAATTAATTTTACATGAAAGCCTCTACATTTGGATGAAGTTGTAATAAGCAAAAGACATGGCATCTAGCTACTCTAGCTCATACATCAATACAATTGCATGAAATAAATAAATGATCATGTTACATGAGCTCAATCTTCCATGAACTCTCATCTGGTAACTTAAGTTGACGCAAACCTCATAGAGCGTGCTCAATGACCGAGAGCGCGGCTATTGCAATAGATTAATATCTGGTAACAAGACTTTCCACCATACCCTAGGCCGAGGGTAAGCGTCGGCTCATGCCCCAACATTTCATATACTCGCCTCAACCGCCCATACCGGCGCCCGGTAATGGATAGATGTCCTAGAATCCGCTAGCTACACCTCATCCCAATCCAGACATACCGGACGGGTGATCCGGGCGACTTATACTACTTAGCTTACATTGCTAATTCAAGTATGTGGTTTGTACAAATAAGTGCTCAAGAGACCGGCGACAATCCATATCCTTACCCGACTGAGCAAGTCTCCACACTTGCTCAAGTCCCGAGTCATCATTCATAGTTGCTCATCTTTTAACCATTCATAGCTACTTAATATTAACATTGTCGAACACCCTATAGCACGCAAGTGGTAGTGACCTTGCCACCTCTTGACTTCTACCAGGGCTAAGCATAGCTAAGCATTGTAAACGTGACACCTAACAAGCATACTCAATTAGAAAGGATTCAACTTAATCAAGGAAGGTTATGCATCAAGTGGGTTTCTAGTCAACATAATATATAACTTAACTTATGTACAATCAAGACTCATAACTCATTTTGATCCAAAATAGAGAGAGGTATGCTTAGTAAGGTGCCTGCCTTTGTGGCTCGGCGGGGATGTCGTCGGAGAAGTCCTCTGGCTCGGGCTCCGCCTCCTCAAACTCTATTGCTTCGTCCTCTGCACGAATGCAATGATGCTTGATAAGTAAACATGCCATGAATGATTGTGATGATGCATGAAATGACATGATAAACAATGCTTAAGACTGCATAAAGTATTCCTAAAGAAGTTAGATACATAATACAAGTGTAGGTAAAACAACCCTAAAACTATGTGTGCTGGACGAGCAGTGGAAGACCGTCCGCGCCCAAGTGGCGCACTGTCCGGCCATAATGGCGGACCATCCCACGGACTATCTGTGGGTCAAGTACGGACCGTTATGGTGAAAAGTAACCGATTCGGGTCAAGTTTTTGTGAATAAGGGCGGACTGTCCGCCGTCCAGGGGCGGACCGTCCGCAGTACAAAAATCAACATTCGCAAAAACGGGCATATCTTCTATTTCAGGGTTCAGAATGACCTGCGGACTGTCCGGCTGCAAAGGACGGACCGTCCACAGTTCAAAGGAGTCGTACTATTCTGAAAAGGGCAAAGGCTCGGGGTGGAATCACTCATGAATGGCGGATTGTTCGGCTGAGTCAGGCATACCGTCCTTGGCTGCGGCCGTGGCTCACCGGCGAGTTCGCCGCCGGCGACTCTAGCGACCAAATGGGATGGGATTTATTCCTATAGACTCTTGGGAACATGGGGAGTATGTTTTGGTAAGTGTATTTGACATGCACTAAGGTTTTGAAGCTCTAGGTCATCAATGGTAGAGTTAACTCTAAAGGCTCCATGGATTCGAAATCCTAAGCAATGGGAGGGAATCGGGGTACGGGGTAGCTCACCGGCGGCGAGGGCAACTCCGGTGAGGTGCCGCGGGTTGGTGTAGGGCGGCCTTGGTGAAGCTTGACCTCGAGCTTGGCTTGAACTTTGGGAAGAAGATGAAGATGGAGGAAGAGGGCTTAGGGAAGCCCCTTGCTCCAATCCCAAGGAGGAAGAAGAGGTCGAGGTGGCGTGGCACGTCTCCGGCGAGCTCTGGCGATCCTCCGGCGAAGCTCCGGCGAGGTCAACGGCTTCAATGGTGGTGAGGCTCCTCCATGCCTGGGTGGTGGAGAGAGAGTGTGTTTGAGTGAGTGAGGAAGGAGAGAGAGTGGAGTGAGTGCTCAGGTGAGGGAGAGAGGCTCGGCTGACGCGTGGGGCCCACGGGGACGTGTGGCGCAAGAGCTCTGTGCCCGCGACACGCACAAGCGAGGCGGTCGCGGACCGTCCACATGTGACGTGGTGAGGGACCGAACATGGTCGCGTTGACCGTGCCTATGTGGCAAAGAGAGACGGTCCGCCTCACAAGAATTGCACATGCAGTTTAAAGTGCTCATGATGCATGCTTAGCTACATAATTAGGTTTAGAGCCATTAGAGTTTTAATGAGATTTTAATAAATAAAACTGCACGGGATTGCACATTGCAGGCTTTTCAGTAGTGCTGTGGATGCAGAGGATACATTCATCCTCAACGCTCCGGAAGTTGTGGCAGCACAGACCGAGGAAATCGAGGTCATGGAACATGGAAGCTGGCAAAGACACCGGCCCAACCCGGAGCAAGGAACGAATTCTCCCGCAGGCCTCGGGGCAACGATCGCATCATTCCTAACCTCCAGGCGCTGCTGCACCTGCCGGATCTTCTTCGCCAAGACCCTCTCCAATGGCTTCACCTTGGCGCAGTTCGCCGCGGGCTTCACCTCCATCGTCCTGGCCGCGCTGCGCCTGAGCCGGCAGGACTACGTCGACCCGGCGGACCAAGGCAGCAGCGATCACAAGAGCATCAGGGGGTCCCTGAACCTGTTCTACGGGCTGGTGCTCGCGCAAGGCCTCGCCTCCTTCCTTGCCGATACCATGCTCGCTGCCGATGTCCGGCAGCTGTGGAAGCTCAGCATGACATACCAGCTTGGCTCTTCAGGTGTGCAGATCATCAGGCGCTACATGCTCGACACCTACATGAAATGTGCCGGTGGGAGCGTGCGCGAAGCAATGAACATGGACATGGTCAGCTTCGCTATGGAGATGGTACGATCCAACTCGGTGGCCGACCGCCTTGTCGGCATCCGGATTCTCGACCGCATCCTCAGTGTGGCCAAGTACAGAGGGTTGGCGCTGATGAGGCTTCGGGCTTCCTCTGACACGCTGGCAAATGTGGTCGGTATGCTGGGACTGAAGAACAAGACCAGGGAGGAAGAGAACACTCGAGGGCATGCAGCGAACGTGATGCTGTGGCTCTCTCCGGACATCCTAGTTGAGAGCTTCCCAGTAGTGCTGCAGATGGTGTCCTCATTGCTTACTGTGAAGGCAATGGCAGCGCCGCCGCCGACGATGATGATGACCCACAGAAATCCAAGATGCTCTAGCAATGTGAGCGTCGAGCTGACATGGCTCGGTGTGAAAATCCTCAACAACATCACGGACAATCCAGAAAACTGTAAGAAGGTGAAGGATGCCCATGAGCAGGTGGTGTCAAGGATTGTGGACCTTACAGCTGTTAGTGATGATGGCAACAGTTCAATCTCATGGTCTCCAGTAATAGAAGAGTTCATTGTGGATTCAGTTCGGATCTTGCACAAGCTGGTCAGAACTACCGGTGATGCTGGGAGGGCGCTTAGGTGCAAAACCTCTGAGGACTTTCATGTTATCAGAAACATCAGAAAGATCCTAGAGCACCCTAGGAGCAATACAGGGCTACTCACTGAAGCAGTTGGAGTTGTTGCTTGCTTAGCTTTGGATGAGGCAACAAAGGAAGAGATGGGGAGTTCTCCTGGAATCATTAGGAAGCTTGTTTCCTTCCTTGTTGCTCAAGCTCCAACACCACCATCTAATGGAGGAGTAGAGCTAGCTAACTCTGCTGCTGAAGCATTAGTCATGCTTGCCGTGGACAGCCAAAGCATTGCCTGGAGGATCCTAGAAGAACTAAAGTCTGAAAACATTCAGTATCTTGTTGAGATGCTCTCTTCTGACTCTACAGAGCTCAGAACTATGGTTGCAAAACTCTTGGAGAGTTTACGTGACAAGTCTAAACCAGAGCATGCTCACTATAACAGGAAAATCGACGGCGCACAACATCTGGTAAGTTCAACTGCATGCACCTTTGTTTATGTTTTTTTTAGTTCATTGATACAACTAGACACACACACACACTAAGGTATATATTTTTTTTTTGCGAGGACACACACTAAGGTATATGCATTTCTTGGTCTTTCAGTTTCTTATTGTGGATTACTCCTTGACAATTTGTCATCACATACAGCTGCTGAAAGCAATCAAGTTAGAAGTGGAGAAACTAGAGGCTCTGCATGCTCATGATGTATGGAAATTAGCTTTCCCATCGCACCTCTATGCAAATACCTTCATATCCTTCATCATATTTGCTACCCTAGCTACTATTTTTAGAGTTAAAGGGCTAAAGCCCCCGTCTTAATCAAACATAAGACCGTTCATCGGATTACAGTTTAGCATTCAGGAACATTAAGAAACAACCGCCACCTGCCAAACACCCATTATAGGGCACTCAAAACCTCACAGATAGACTAGATAAAAGAAGACACACTACACCGGACTGGCATTACACCACCAGGGGATCCTCCGGTAAAGCTGCTGCTGAACTCCCATTTGTTCCCTTCTTGCTTGTTCTTTTCATTCGGCATTGTGAGCCACTCCATGAACTCAGCTTGAATATCATCACCTTCTTCCCAGACAGCACCAAATTTCATCATGAAGTCCATGAATTTTGGATCCCACTTAGACTCTCCCAGGCAAGTCTCTCGGGTTCGCCTGCAGTTTTCTTTAAATTTGTGATGAACATCTTCGTCTCCTCTTTCTTGCCGTCTGGTAACAGAATTATCCAATTCTGTACCAGACCAGCCACCATCATCATTAAGACCTTCATACTCTTCCAAGCTGCATTTTGAAAACAGAGACTATTCCTTAATTTCCAAATAGACCAAATCACAGCTGAACTAATCAAGATAACCATCATATATTTCTTATTGCTAAGCCAAAAATTTTCCTACACTTTCAAAATCTCTACCTATCTGACAACTCAGCATTTCAGAAACAATATTCCAAAGCTGAGAAGAAACCACACACCCAAAGAACAGGTGGTGATAGGTTTTCATTTCCTTGCAAAAGAGACAAGTATCATCAGCTACATCCCTCCTCTTTTTCAGATTATCTCTAGTTAGAACTTTATTTCTAGACAAAAGCCATAAAAAGAAGTGCACCCTAGGTGGAATTTTCAAACTCCACACAGCTGAGACAAACACAGGGGTGATTCCCCTGAAGTTGATTAGCTTATACATCGTTTGAGATGAATATAGACCATTTGAAGTGTACTGCCACACCATGGCATCTTCCTCTTCAGAAAAGACAATTGTGGAAGCTAATTGGACTATTTCCAACCACATTCTTTCCACTCTATCATCTACTGTTCTCCTAAACGTACACCTAAGGTTATTCCCATCCCAAACATCAGAAACCGACTTCCCTTTCTCATTAATGATGGTATACACCTCCCAGAACTGGATGGCCAAACTAGAGGCTCCTAACCAATTATCCTCCCAAAACTTGACTTTTCTCCCATTTCCTATTTTCCATTTGAAGCCAAACTTGGCTGCTCTAGCTGCCCACGTAACCCCTTTAAAAAACTGGGAGGCATCCTCAGTTCTTGTATACAAAATATTCGGTCTACCAGTGTGGTATTTGAAGTCAATGATCTCCTTCCACATTTTCCTATCATCTATTTGATATCTTCTAAGCCAAGATCCTAGTAAGTAGAGGTTGAGATCTCTCAAATTTGGTATACCTAAGCCCCCAAACTCTTTGCACATACTAACACTCTCCTAGTTTGCTAGATGATACTTGTGATTTCCATCACTATCATCCCATAAACAGTTTGCTAGGTGGGTATTAATAATTTTAATGGCCCACTTTGGAAACTTAATAAAGGATAGAAGATAGACAGGAATACTAGCTAGGCAAGATCTGATCAAAACCACTTTAGCTGCTTGAGAAAGGAGCTTTCCTCTCCAGCTTGCTATTCTCTTCAGAATTTTGTCAATTAATGGTTGAACATCTTCTCTACGTAGCTTATCATAATGGAGAGGCACCCCTAAATATTTTGTAGGAAAAGAACCTATGGGACACCTAAAAAGATGTGCTATACTATCAGCCTCCGGTTCACCTAGATTCAAAGGAATAATCTCACTCTTGGTAAAATTAATGCGCATTCTAGACTTGTGATTTCCATCACTATCATCCCATAAACAGTTTGCTAGGTGGGTATTAATAATTTTAATGGCCCACTTTGGAAACTTAATAAAGGATAGAAGATAGACATGAATACTAGCTAGGCAAGATCTGATCAAAACCACTTTAGCTGCTTGAGAAAGGAGCTTTCCTCTCCAGCTTGCTATTCTCTTCAGAATTTTGTCAATTAATGGTTGAACATCTTCTCTACGTAGCTTATCATAATGGAGAGGCACCCCTAAATATTTTATAGGAAAAGAACCTTTGGGACACCTAAAAAGATGTGCTATACTATCAGCCTCTAGTTCACCTAGATTCAAAGGAATAATCTCACTCTTGGTAAAATTAATATGCATTCTAGAAATGTTTTTAAGCAAATTAAGGCAGCACTTGAGATTGATAAGGTGATCCTCCCTCGTATCTGAGAAAATAATGGTATCGTCAGCATACTGGAGTGAAATTATACCCCCTCCCTTACTTCTGTTAACAAAGCGCCTATCAGATCATTCCTAGCTGCTTTTTCTAACATTCTAGTAAAAACATCTCCTACTAAGTTGAACAGAATAGGTGAGATGGGATCTCCCTGTCTCAACCCCTTCCCAGTTTTGAAAAAGGATCTTTCCTCTCCATTTAGATTAACCCCAACAGATCCTCCCTTCACTATTTGTTCTATCCATTTAATTCATTGTTCACTAAAATTTCTTCCTCTTAGAACTTCAAAAAGAAAACCCCAATTCACTCTATCATATGCCTTTTCATAGTCTAACTTAAGGATAACCCCAGGATCTTTATTTTTCTTGGTACTATGAACTATTTCATGGGCAACTACCACACTCTCAAGAATGTATCTACCTTTGATAAAGGCACTCTGGTTGGGAGCTACTAGTCTATCAATTATTTTGCCTAACCTAATAGTTAGGACCTTTGAAAAGATCTTGAAGCTACAATTTGTCAAACTAATAGGTCTAAAGTTCTTCATACTTCTTGCTTCCTCAACTTTGGGAATCAAGGTCAGCATGGCAAAGTTAATCCTATATAGGTCTAGCTCTCCCCTATGGAAATCCTGGAACATCTCTACTAAGTCCCCTTTTACAATATCCCAGAACTTCTGTTAAAACAGGAAATGAAGACCATCTGGCCCCAGTGCTCCCTCTGTGTAGCAACTAAACACAGCTTCCTTTATCTCTTTCTCAGAAAAAGGGGTTGTTAACATATAATTTTCCTCTATAGTAACCATATCCCTCTCCTCCCAAAAAATTCTCTGCCAGACCTATATCCTCTATATGTTCTGCTGCAAACAGTTGTTTGTAGAAATCTACAGCTATTCTAATCATACCATCTTGATCATCTACCAGACCAGCAGGTCCTTCTAAGCAGTCAATTCATTTCTTTCTACTTCTTTTATTTGCAATCGCTTGAAAACAAGTTGTATTTCTATCTCCCTCCAAAATATTCCTATCTCTCGATCTTTGGCAAACCTTAATCTACTCTAAAGCCCAGATTTTATTAAGTTCATCAGCCACTTGTTTCAACCTTTGTAAACCTTGGGCAGGAAGACCCGTTAACTCCGCTTCAGCATCAAGCCTATTGTATTCTTCTGCTAACTCCCCTTTCTTTCTATTAAGAGCTGCTACCTCATTAGCAGCCCACCCTCTTACTATTCTTCTAAAAGTTCTCACCTTAGTTTGCCATCTATCCATACTAGTCTGCCCTTGACAGGGGGTTTCCCAAGCTTTAGTTACTAGGGACCTAAAATTCTCTTTTTCCAACCACCATTTTTCAAAAAGAAACCTTTTCTTCCCAAAATGAAGATGCCTATATCTACCAACAAGGCATTGTGATCACTAGGGATTCTATTCAGTGACTTAATCCTTGGCAAAGGATAAGGAGCCTCCCATTCTGTAGAAAAAAATCCTATCTATCTTTGCCATAACTAGATTATCCTGGTTGTTAGTCCATGAAAACAGTCTATTGGAAGGATTTAATTCTACCAAAGACCACTTACTAACCCACTCATTAAAGGCATCAGCCCACCTCTGATTAATAATGCCATTGCTTTTGTCTGTAACAAATCTCACTAAATTAAAGTTCCCCACCTAGAAGGATAGGTCCTTTCCACCCAAACATAATAGTATTTAAACTATCCAAGAACTCTTTCTTCCCCTCTTCATAAGGGGAGCCGTAAACCACTACTAGTTTCCAGTTGAAGCCTGTTTTTTTATCCATAAGCATAGAAGAAACAAAATACTTGGAAGAATCCAAAACAGTCATAGTAAAAATATCTTTGTTCACCCCTACCAAAATACCCCCAGCTGAACCATCAGCAGGGGCATGGTGCAACTCAAAAACAGCGCTACCAGTTAAGGACCTAAGAAGACCTGGAGATAAACTACCTTTCTTAATCTCCATGATCCCAACAAAATCTACATGGTTCTCTTTGATTTTACTAGCTAAAGTAGGAATTCTACCTATTTTTCCCATCCCTCTGATATTCCAAAAGAGACCTATCATTTTAATCTTTTTAAAAATTTATTTCTTTCTATTTTCCTATTATCCAGAATGTCTTCTAGATCATATCCATGATCTTGTCTACTAGTACAGGGAGTAAAAGGTTCTTCTTCCCTTAGAGACTACATGGAGATCATTATCTACAGTTGAAGACTTATCAACCACGACTGCTCTAGCACTAGGATGTCCATCCAGGCTTCCATTCCTTAGATCATAATGACAACTACTAGCTACTACATTTTTGTCTGGATATCCATCCTTGTCTTTACAAACTAACTCATAAGAGACATTATTGAAACTCTTACTGGAGAGCTCTCCAGAAGTAGTCAAATCTCTATTTAACATACAGCTATCACTATTCTGAGAATAACCACTCCCTTTTCTAATAATACCAATAACTTTAGCTACTTTTTCAAGATTAACAGAAACATCATGAGAAGTGTTATAGTTTATACCTTTGGTGTCTCCCTGGTTCCACTTCCTGTTGATATCCTGAGCTCGTTCTAGCATAGGTCTTGTATCCTCAGCATTCTTTTTGCTTTTCCTTTCAGGTTTCAAAGGACCCCACTTTGGCTTCTTGCCCCTACCACAGTTGTCATTGTTTTCCTTACTGCCCTCTTCTTCCTCCTTCTTTTGATTTTCTTCAGTGAGTTCTACTTGGGTGTTGGAATTATCTTCTGAATATATCCACCCTTCTGGCAGATGCACAAGCTCATCATCTTCTGTGATCTTTGCCTGCATGGGATCATCCACCTCCTCCAATTCCATGGCTTGTAAGAGGTTAATGCAGCTAAGCTCTCCAGGCCAAATACCTTCCTACCTACCTTCATCAATCATCTGGACCACCCTGGCCATATGAGTTTTCTTTTGAGATGAACCTCCCTGAGTTGGTGTTTGAGACTTCCCTTTCTCATCTTTTTTGCTACCATCTTCCTGAGTTTTCTCACCTTTTGTCTGTTGGCTGTCATTTTGTTTGGGATCCCCCATATCATCCTCTAGTAGATCATCATCATCAAACTCATCCTCTCCCTTAGAGTCTGTTTTTCCTCCATTCTCTTTCTTTTCCAGGCCCTCCACCTCAAAACTGATAATGAACAGTTGGTTATTCAATTCAAGAACCCTTTCTGCAAGGATCATGGCTAGATCTTTGCAGTAGACTTGTACCGTCACCATACTAAAGAAACTTGCAAACAAGGACTGCCAGTCCACTACTGCCAGCTTGCCCAGACTAGATGATATCTCTATTATGGTGACCCAGTCACTCCACTTTGGAGGAATGCCTCTAATCTGGACCCAGACAGGCTGAAGCTTTCCAACAGGTTCTACATCACCATCCCATATCCTGAGAGAAGGCATGACAGTATCATTCCTGAGGTAAAAGTATGTACCTTTGCCCAGAACTACAGTGTTGATTCTCCTATGTGGAGGAAACCTAACTAAGTATCTATAGTCATCCATTATCAAATTCCACTGCCATTCCCTATCACAAAGATATCTGAGAGTTTCCAAAATTCCTTTCTCATCCAACTCACCCTCTTCTACAGTGAACACTCCATAGTTGTCAAACCCAGACCAGTGTTTGAACCTACCCTCCCTTTGCTTGACATCAATGTGATAAAAACCCAGGCCCTTGTTAGCACTGCCATAAAATTGTGCAGCAGATTGAGGTTTTAGCCACTCCAAGCAATTGTCTGCTACATGATCTTCTTGGTAACAGATGAAACACAACTTAGGTTTCCTACATCCTGTACTAAAATGACCTGGTTCTCCACGGTTAAAGCAGACTACCTGAGGGAACTTGTCCATTACCTTTGGCTTTTCAGACATTGGTACATCCATGTTTTGCCCTTCCTTAAGATCCTTCTGGGAAGCTTGTTCACCTGCTGGCTTTTGAACTAGTGCATTAGCAGGTTTCTGAAGCGGCTGCTGTTGTTGATGTGAACCCCCTCATCTACCTCCCTGGTTCTGACCTCTCGGTCTGTCACCCTGCTAGTAGTTGGGTTTCCCATGGTGAAACTGATTCTGTGGGTGTGGAGGCTGGTAGCTCTATGGGTGTTGAGGAGGGAATTGGTGTTGATGCTAATAGAACCCGTATACGGCGGCGGAGGTGGGTAAGGATTTGGAGGCAGAAATTGCTGCCACCCTGCCCCTTACCAACTCTCCCACCCATCCTCCGGGCTCCTTGGCCTCATCCCTCGTCCCCTCCCTCTTCCTGCCATCGATCCCTTAACTGCTTCTGCAAAGCTCTGTCTCTCTCCTTTCGCCCAGATCCTCTCTGCAAACTGAAGTTTCTTCGGAGATTTCTCCCAGGTGTCTTCGTCCCCGATTGGGTAGCAATCCTCTAACTTCAGATCTCCACTCTCCCACTTCTCCTTTCTAACCCACACTAGATCTCGGCGGACTCGATCGTCGCCCCTAACCCTAGCATCTCCTTTATGACTCGCGACTGAATTGGGGATAAACCAAAGCTGGCCGAAGAATTTTGAAATTGCCCCTTCTTCGTCATCTGGGTCCAGGTCAGGAGGCTTCGCAGTCGGGTCAGTTGGTTTCGCAACCTATCTGCTCCATGAATTCGAGCTCGACATCTGTAAGCTTCTAGTTGGCCCGCGTGTCCTCCTCTCCATTCGAATCTTCCGCGCGCTCTTCTCCCCTAGGTTCCTCTGTAGCGAGGGGCGAGGAGGGGATCCGAATCCCCTGATCGGGCTTGACGCCGATCTTCTCTCCGGCGGGAGATCTCGTGTAGCCACCCGGGATCTCCATGCCTGAGGCGCTCGAGGCGCCGCCATCGCCGACCTTTTTTCTTTCTTTTTCAGCAGCTTGAGGATTCCCTCAAAAAAAGCTTAAGTTCACCGTGTTATTTCAAGCCTTGTTGGTGCTTATTCCGTTGGGACCTCTCCGAGGAACTGAAAACGAGTTGAATTGATGTTTACCATTTTGCTGCAAATTGTCTCTGTTCTTGTGCTAAGAATGACGTTGTGTTCTGCTCTAGCTACTATATATATGTTCTTTTATTAAGGAACTCACCCTAAATATACAATGCACGTATACAGAACTTTGATGAATGGAGGACCAAGCAGGGTGCACTACTGGAGAGCTTTGTCGGTCTCAGTGTTCAGATCTGCAAATTCATTCAGGCAAGCGAGTTTGACGACGCCCTCCGGAATGCCAACCTCTCAGTGGATGTGTTCATGCAGAAGCTCAAAAGGATCCTTGATCAGTACAAGTCGCCAGACATTGAGTTCCCAGGTATAAGGCGAGTTACAGTCGAACTGATCATTTGGATAGTGCAAAGCAACAGCAGCTACGTTGAGGCTTTCTTTCAGTATGAAATGGACAAGGCAGTGAAACAAGTCACAGAAACACAAGAGTTGAAATGTTTAAGATGTTTTTCTGTGGAGTTGGAGTCGTTAAGCACGGTGAATCTGTTTCTTCTCTTGTTGGTTCTTCAGCATTTGCTCTATCTAACACTGGTAGCACCGTTCCAAGGCCAAGTGTCCGCGCTGAGCAGTACACAGTACCAGTTGCTTAGTTGCAGGCATGGATGATGAGCCATTGCTATCTACTGCATGGTATGCTAGCTATATAATTGCCAATTAATTGCTTAGTTGCAGACATGGATGCATGATGGTCCGTTCCAATCTACTGCATGATATGCTACCTATATAATTGTTCCTGTACTTGCGTTATATGTATTTGTTTGCGTGATGTGAACTCAATATAACTCTGGTCGTTAACTATATCATTTGCACTGGCTACATGGCTAGAATGATGTGAGTTAATTCTATATAGGCTGCTAATTTCGATACATTCAAGTACAGTATCTCTAGTTTCTACTTTCTTTCCTAAACCTTTCGATGAATCTGATCGTGTAATACACACTGGATCAGTATTATGGCCATAGGCAGTAAACTGATCCTTGAGTTCAGTAGATAAACTTCACTGCATACAATAGAGGATACAAGTAGGGAAGACGGTAGAAGTACAAAACTTCAAATTCAGTATCAATTGACCGCTTCGCAACCGCTACAACCTACGGGATGTTAGATTATCAGTTGTAATAGAGTAGGACTAAACATTATGCACTAAGTAGGACTTCTTAGATAATGCAATTAGGAATATGAGTCTGGACTTTATAATCAAACCCCATACGACCATAGGGGTTAAGTGGTACTTCCAACAATATTTTCTGCACATACTATTTTGCTCAATGTGAAATAATTTCATAATTAATAAGAAACTCTCCTCGTGTTCTCTACCAAAATGCGAGGATGCACTTGTATTTGTATACGAGGACAAATCTTACTATTACTAATTGGAGACTAATCCTCACAAAAAGTTCTAGAAAATAGATAAATCGTAGAAATTCACACAAAAAACAAAAACATCTAGCCATTAATCAGGTAAACCTCACAATAATAGCCATCAGATTGACTCTGTTTTCTAATAAATTACCCAAGTTTGCCATTACGAAAATAACATAAAGTAACCCCGATAGTTGATTTAAATTTACGCACTTGTACCATTATAAGAAATTAAATATCATGTCATGTTATATTATTATAACTACATCTTATTTTTTAAAAAAAACTACATCTGGACACCTTTGCCACGCAGCCTCCTTTGTTCTTCAACCTAAACCCTGGCCGCCGCATCAAGAAGCAGCATGCATGGACACCTGTGCCACGGTTGCAATGCAGCGGCAGCCTCTAGCGCCAACCTAGCTTGTACAGCTGCTGCAAGCTGAGCAACAGATGCGACAGCAACAGTAGAGCTAGCAGACGCAAGCAAAATATGTTGGCCGGTTGGCCCAGGCCCTCTCACGATGGCCGTTCTTGGTGGAAAAAAAAGACACAAGTATAATGGACTCCATATATACCAAGACGAATTTTCCGGGAGGACTACTACTCTCCCTCTAGCTCCTCTCTATTGTTCTTATATATTATCAAACGATGGGTGTGAATCCAAATACATAAGAGGTGTGAATAGAATGCTAACAGTCAACAGGTGACTGCACGTATGCACTAGGTGCTTGGTCATGTTTACACAGCCCCTAATCACTAAATGCAAGTAATCTTGTGACTCCTTGTTTACCTCATGGACACTTCAAACTATGTGTCAAAATTAATTCCAACATTCTCCCCCTAATCTTGACACACTCAAACTCATTGAAGCAGTCGATCTCAACTATGACATGCTCAACTCACTTATACGACTGAGAACTCATCTCTTCACGTCTTCACACACACAGGATGGAGATGCTCATCTTCCCATTGTGTCTCAACTCAGGATGCGATCACATCTTTTCCACATCCTGGAACACATCTACCATGGGCATATGATTTCTTATGGACGCATTTAGCACAAGAACCCATACCTCACAGGGACACAATTATCACGAGAGAGAGACACACACACCACTGATAAACTTGGTGACCACATATAAGTTATTTCTATATATGAAAGCCCCTAGGCTCGGAGGGCAGCTAGAGTGGCCACGTCACCTCACTACGGGAAACCCCTTGTTTGCCGAGTGCCTGGGGCACTCGGTAAACACCCATTTGCACTCGGCAAAGGGTAGCCCTCTCGGCAGTGCCGGAGACGGCAAACAAGGGGTTTGCCATGTGCCATCTGTCGGTCACTTGGCAAACATTTTGCCGAGAGTATTTTGACACTCGGCGAATATGTTTGGAACTCGGCGAAAAAAAAGTGACAGAACGGCGAGACAGACGGTGACGAAGCATTTGCCAAGTGCCAAACGGCATTGACACTCGGCAAAGTCCTAGGCTTTGCCGAGTGCCTCATAGTAGACACTCGGCATTCGGCAAAGCCTGGGTCTTTGTCGAGTGCCATAGTCAAAGCACTCGGCAAAGATGTGCATCCTCCTCCTACATGGCGGCGTCGTCAGCCTCGGGGCTGGGGAACTGGACGTGGACATGCCGGCTGAAGGGGGGCAGGAGTGGCAGCCGCTGGTGGAGCGGCGGCGGTGGCACCGTCGCCTGTCGCTGTCAGGAGGACGGTGTGGTGGCCGCCGGCGTCGCGCGGAGCAACCACGTCAAGACCTCAGCAAGCTTCCTGAAACAACATAACAATTAAGCGAATTAAACAAAACACATAGCTGTTTGCAGTTTAAGAGATCGAAGCAATGGAATTCAGACAAATTAATACGCCATGCATCTGTATAATGCCATAGAACACAGTGGTGTTCACTGTTCACTGACCTGGTAGAACCGTAGAACTGCTGCTGCACCGGCAGAGACGCTGAGGCCGTCAGGTTGTGCGCCGGCAGCTACATGAACGCGCGGCCGTCCTTGTACGCCCACCTCGGGACACACCTGCACACAAATCCCCATCCCATGCAGATTACGCATGCGTGCATTGAAGTCCGGGACCAGGTCGATGATGACATAGAAGGAGAGAGGGGGAGAGAGCTACCTGGTGGCAGCAGCAGCTGAGGAAGACGAAGGCGCCGGCGGCGACTGGGCAGGGAGGGCGGCCCAGGCGCAAAGGTAAGTGCAGCCGGGGACGCGCGCTGCCACCCGCTGGAGGATGCGCAGCCGGGACTCCTAGCCGAGCACGAAGCGGCTGTCCATCAGCCAAGGACCGCGAGGTCAGGCGGAGCGGCGGAGGGCCGGCGAACGGCGGGGTGTAGGGGCGGCAGGCGGCGGAGGAGCAACTGGCCGGCGTGAGTATTGTTAGAATAATAGCGCGGAAGCAATAACCCCAAGAATGCAAAACCATATCACAAGATCACACGAACGAGAATGACACCGAGGCACGATGTTTTTTAATGAGGTTCGGCCGTGTGCCTACATCCTCGAGGTATGACTACGGGCGCTCCTCCCATAAATAGCTGCTACACCAGCATCTGGGCACCACCGCGGCCACGCCGCCACCCACACCAGCCGTCAAGTCGTCTCATGGTTACAGCGGTAGTCCCCTCATATTTATGGGGCCTAGGGATACAAAGTTGACTCAAACTCTATCCCTAACCTACTAAATTACAACTCAAGTTTCCGTCGTAACTAAAACATACACAAATTCAACATAACTCTAACAAACCCCACCTTGACGAATATGCTCGCCACACCTTGAAGCTGTCGATGCCAAACCTCCATTTATCGAACTTGAGTCGTCTCCTTTGCTGCTCACTTAGAACAGCCCGATGAGGCCATTCCCGCCGCCTCGCCGATCTCCGGACAGAACACCGCCACAGTTGCATTGCCATCCATGACTCCACCTTCAACAACGCTTCCCTTCAGCTTGTATTGGTGTGCACTTGACTTCTTACCAACCATGACCGTCTTGTCTTCATGCATGACTCTCAAGGTCTTCTTATCAGCCATCACCTGATACAACCATCCTTCTTCATGCAATAGTCCAAGTGAAATCAGATTCCTCTATAGCCCCGCCACATGCTTCACACCCTTGAGTAGCATCTCCTGTCCATCACACATCTTGAACATGATACCGCCCACTCCCATGATACGATAAGCCGAATCATCTCCCAAGTGAGCAATAACACCATCCTTCTCAATGTATGACGAGAACCACTCCTTCGTTGGTGTAGCATGAAACGAGCTAGCTGAACTCCAACAACCACGCTTCACAAGATTTTTCACATGACATCGTGAGAATGTCGCCATCACTATCCAAGTCATCCTTCCTACCAACACTTGCGGTTCCTCTATCCTTCTTCAGCTCGGAGCAATCCCTCCTCAGATGTCCATACTCCTTGCATCCATAGCACTGCGGCCCCTTCTTTTTCTTCTTCTTCTCAGTCCCCCCACCTCTGTCAGCTCTGACCAGCAAAGCATCTCCTGTAGCGTCATTAGTTGCATTGTTCTTCCTTCTCTCTTGACGAATATGCTCGCCACACCTTGAAGCTGTCGACGCCGAACCTCCATTTATCGAACTTGAGTCGTCTCCTTTGCTGCTCACTTAGAACAGCCCGACAAGGCCGTTCTCGCCGCCTCACCGATCTCTGGACAGAACATCGCCACAGTTGCATTGCCATCCATGACTCCACCTTCAACTACGCTTCCCTTCAGCTTGTATTGGTGTGCACTTGACTTCTCACCAACCATGACCGTCTTGTCTTCATGCATGACTCTCAAGGTCTTCTTATCAGCCATCACCTGATACAACCATCCTTCTTCATGCAATAGTCCAAGTGAAATCAGATTCCTCTGTAGCCCCGCCACATGCTTCACACCCTTGAGTAGAATCTCCTGTCCATCACACATCTTGAACTTGATATCGCCCACTCCCATGATACGATAAGCCGAATCATCTCCCAAATGAGCAAGACCACCATCCTTCTCAATGTATGACGAGAACCACTCCTTCATTGGTGTAGCATGAAACGAGCTAGCTGAATCCAACAACCACGCTTCACAAGATTTTTCACATGACATCATGAGAATGTCGCCATCACTATCCGAGTCATCCTTCCTACCAACACTTGCGGTTCCTCTATCCTTCTTCAGCTCGGAGCAATCCCTCCTCAGATGTCCATACTCCTTGCATCCATAGCACCGCGGCCCCTTCTTTTTCTTCTTCTTCTCAGTCCCCCCACCTCGGTCACCTTTGATCAGCAAAGCATCTCCAGTAGTGTCATCAGTTGCATTGTTCTTCCTTCTCTCTTCATGAGAAAGCAACGCAGCAGTAATATCCTCCACCTTGATGCTCGTCTTGCCATACGTCAACGTGGTAACCATGTGCTCATAGGACTTGGGAAACGAACACAAAAGAATAATAGCCCTGTCTTCATCTTCCACCTTTACCACGACCTTCACAAGATCCGCGATAATTTGATTGAAGACATTGATGTGCTCCGCAAGGTCCGACCCTTCTTGCATCTTCAAGCCATACAATTTCTGCTTCAGATACACCTTCTGAGTCAACATCTTGGACATAAACTGATCGCTCAACTTTTTCCAAATTTTTTCAGGATCCGATTCCTCCATAATAGTGTACATGATACGATCGGAAAGACACAACCTAATTGTCCCTATTGCTTGCAGTTGCATGTCCTCCCACTTATCATCGTCCACCTTCGCCGGCTTCTTCCCGTCGAGCACCTTCGCGATCCCCTGCTGAGCCAGCAGATCCTTGACCCTTGTTTGCCACAACCTGAAGTTTTCGGTCCTGTCAAACTTCGTCAACTCAAATTTGTTAGCCATCGACGCCATCTGCCTGTTGCCACAGATCGCCGAAATATCTCCTTCATGCACGTACACAGCACGCCGCCCTCGCACGTAGAACCTGCACACACCTGTTAGATTTTGTTGACGCGGAAAATCGGCGGTCGTATTCCCCGCGGTCAGCACACGAAGACCAGGGAGATCAGCTTCGCTCCAGTGCCAGTCTACACTCCAGTTCAGGTTCGCAGCGTGCCAGTCAATTTGACCTGAAATTGACAAGGGAATAAAACAGTTAAATTGCTCTTTGATTGTGCCGGCTCTATTTCAGACGATGGAGTAACGTCGAATTTTAGCCAAGACCCAATCAGACACGTATCGGCCGATACCGATCGGACCTCAAAATCGGACCTCATTGATGACGTCAATCGGACCGAGTGATCGGACCTCAATCAGACACCAAATCGGACCTCAGAATCAGACCAATCAGGATCGGACCTTGATTGATATAACAGATCAGCCTTTGAATAATGAAATAAAGTGTAAAACAAGGCCAATATGTAAAATAATGGATCAGCTGTGTCTTGAAACAAGATATTAAATAATCAAAGTGTAAGCCGATACATTGTCCACCTTGTCTAGTTGCCAGTTTGACTCATCTTATCGGACCATCTAACCAACCGATCGGACTATAGCCTTTTCAGAGAAATCTAGCTCCGACGTAGGGAATCTAGATTTCTCCAACTATGATCAGATCAGATAGCTAGATAATCAGACTCGATTCATCAACCTGTCAATTAAACAAGATGCTCGCACAGGTGTTGATCAGATTAAGCAAAATAAGCAGGTAAAACGTTAACAGATTCGTTCTGATTCTAAGATATGCTACCAAACAATTAAGCGAGATCCAGCTCCGACGTAGGGAATCTACACCACACTTAACATTCAAATAGCAATAAGGCATAACCAAAGCTTCCTTTAACTAATCAAGATGAATCTAGCTCCGACGTAGGGAATCTAGACCAAGCATGACAATCAAAGATTAATCTAATCGTATTGTAAAGATCCAGCTCCGACGTAGGGAATCTACACCAGTACAATACTCAAAGAACAACCAGATTAAACCACAAAGCGGGATCGGACCTAGAACGATGCTGTAAGATAAATATTGCTTAAATCGGACCAAGACCAATGCTCAAAGCCGTTGAAGAAGTAGAATTGATTCACATGGCGTAGATCTAAACCAATCTAACAACTCCAACAAACGGCAAAGACTACCTTTAGTAACCAAGATTACTCTAGCTCCGACGTAGGGAATCTAGACTAATCTTGATACCTAGCTCCGACGTAGGGAATCTAGGCTTAAAGTGTAGTCCGATAAACGATAATCTGTTGAATAATCAATATTGATCTAGCTCCGACGTAGGGAATCTATATCAATCTTGATTATCCACAGATAAATCGGTTGAACAGTATAAACGAGAAAGGGCGATGCGCCTCAATTCAAAGCCTATACTAGTTCGATAAATTGACTAACTTACTGGTAAGCCGGAGATCAGAACTGATGCAGCCCGTCACCAATGAGCTTCGTCGGTAACTACTACTAGGGTTTTGGCGTGAAGCCGGGTTGTATTGATTGTGAGAATAATTTTTACAATGGACGAGGGTTCATATTTATACCCTGGTCATGGAGAGTCCTGATCGGACCAGACTAACTTGCGAACAAAGTAAACTAAGCTTAAGATAAAACGGGACTTCTATACGCCTTCTGAAAAGGAAATAGTCCCCGCATCTGATACGCTTTCTTCTTGGCCGACGCGCCCTTCTTCTTTTATCCATCATCAGATCGGACTTCTTGCCTCATCAGACTCCTCTTCAGCATCGGCTTCCTTCTCTGTCATTTTCTGTTTGACCATTCAACGGGCCCACTGCGCAGTCTCGACCTCACCACGTCACCATCTGACTCAGCATGTCAGGTGCGAAAATCCGGTGTCAACACATGCCCTCCAATTTTGGAATAAAATATCATTTTGTTCCAAAATTTGTATCTGTCATCAAAACTCCTCCACCGATTTTCGTGCCGAAACTTTCCATCCTTATATTGTACAGTTCCTTGATTTTTGGGCCATAGTTTTTTTCTCTTTCTTTATCAACAACCTGTAGAGCTTATTTTCTCCTTTCTTTCTCCCGGGCAATAACACTTCTGACAATGAACAGATATGGATCCCTGCATTTACCTCACGGGTATCCATGCGTCTACTAACCGAGGCGAAACGACTCTTCAATGCAGTTCCTCAAAAGACGCCCCTCTCCTTTAATCACACCAGCTCTGAATCAATGTCTGTCATATCTTCACGAGAATACTGTTCTTTTATTTGGACAGTTTCCACCAGCATCCCTTGGATCCTATTTTCTCTTTTAATGCTTCCATCGACCACCGGCTATAAATACCTGCCTCAGGTCTTCTCCTTCCACCATCCCCTGGCCATGGCGCAACTAATATTCATGATAGAACACAAACTCCTTCTGTTTGATACAGGATCCTACTCCTTCCTCCTTTTCTGCTAGAAGAATTCTCGTGAAGTAACATAGGGTACTCCCCCCCTTTCCTGATCCTGCAGTGAATCCAGGTGGAACTCCTGCTAGAAGAATCCTCGTGAGGTTTCTTCATGGTTCACCAAAGGGAAGGTTTTTCAGAAGGGTATAATAGAGTGCCCTTTACAAGTTAGGGCAAAGCCACCGGTCCACCGGCGCGCTCTTCAAGGGACTGCATCCAGAGCGGATTTCTTCGACTCAAGGAAGAAGATATCTCCTCAAACTTGCGCTTCCTTTTGCCCTTCCTTTTCCATTCTTGTTCTGGCAATGATGAACAAAGTACATCGGCACCTACTAGATCTTTTTATCTTCTGAAATCCTTCTGTATGAGAAATATATAAATATATATGCAATCCCTTTTCCAGTAGCCTGCTCCGCCATCGAGCGGCTTGATGATGTAACATATTTTTCTCTGTTTGTATATAGCCCTTAAGGCGATGCATATCGCATCGGCTCTTATTTTTGTTCTTGAGGCGATTTTTCATCGGCTTTCAAGCCTGACGCACAGCATCGGCCTTACGAGTTTACCCAAATACTAGGGTAGTACTTCTTCAGATATTTCCGTTTAATGCCTTAGGAAATACTTCTCCTTCAAGCGTTTGTAGAATATAAGCATTTCCAGAAACACATCGGACGACTTGATAAGGTCCCTCCCAATTCGGTGACCATTTGCCGTACTTGGGATCTTTAGAACCAATTGGCAGAATAACCTTCCAAACAAGATCGCCCTCTTTGAACTCTTTCCCTTTAACCTTCTTATCATAATGCCTTGCCACTCTGAGTTTGTTAGCTTCAATACTTTCGAGAGCGCGTAGCCGACGAACAGCCAAGTCATCGGACTCACTATTCATGAGCTCCATATATTCGCCGGCTTTCAATTTATCCTGAAGCTCGATACGCCTTGATCCAGTACGAATTTCCCATGGAAGAACGGCTTCATGTCCATAAACAAGTTCATACGGAGAAACCTTGATCGATCCATGACAAGCCATTCGATAGGCCCATAGAGCTTCAGGAAGCACAATATGCCATTTTTCTTGGATACTCCTCAATCTTTCTATCAATCAACTTGATCAAACTTTTATTGGAGGCTTCAGCTTGACCATTGGCTTGTGCATAATACGGCGAGGAATTAAGAAGCTTGATACCCATATCAGCAGCAAAATTTTTGAACTCATCCGATGTAAACATCGTACCTTGATCCGTCGTGATCGTCTGTGGAATTCCAAATCGGTAGACAATGTGTTCTCTAACGAATTCAATAACATTCTGTGATTTCACCTCCTTCAAAGGAATAGCTTCAACCCATTTGGTGAAATAATCTGTTGCTACTAATATGAATTTGTGCCCCTTGCTCGAATGTGGAAAAATTTGGCCGATCAGATCAATTCCCCATCCTCTAAACGGCCATGGTTTGATAACAGGGTTCATGGCCGATGCTGGAGCTCTTTGAATATTTCCATATCTTTGACACTCTTGGCATCCTTTATAATATTCAAAGCAGTCTTCTAGAATCGTCGGCCAATAATACCCATTCTTTCTAATCATCCACTTCATCTTGAACGCCGATTGATGAGCCCCGCAAACACCTTCATGAATTTCTCCCATTAAAACCTTGGCTTCTTCAGGTCCGATGCATCTCAACAGGACTCCATCAATCGAGCGAAAATAAAGCACTCCTTCAACCAAGACATGCCTGATCGATTTGTAACGTATTTTCCTAGAAGTCTTGACAGAAGAATCCCTCAAATATTCAATGATTTCTTTCCTCCAATCTCCTTCTGGTATTTCCTGTACCATCACATCGGACATAGGCCGATAGCCAGACGCTCTTTGCGCCAGCCGATTTGCTTCTTCATTATGATGTCTCGGAACATGCTTAAGAGTCACCAAGGCGAATTGACTAATCAAATCTCGGCACTTCTCAAAGTAAGATAACAGAGCATCCATCTTGCAATCATACTTGCCGAGTAACTGATTGATAATCAGCAAAGAATCTCCAAATACCTCAACAAACTGAGCGCCGATTTCTTTAAGAATCTGGAGACCTTTCATCAATGCTTCATATTCCGCCTGATTATTTGTGCATTTCTCAATTGGAAAAGCAAATTCAAATCTTGCCCCCCGAGGCGAAATAATAATCAGACCGATTCCGCAACCATCATTACAAGAAGAACCATCAAAGAATATAGTCCAAGGAACCGCGTCAACCACATTGGCCTTTTCCATCGGACCAGATACATCGAGCTCCATAGTGCATTATTCGCCAGCATCAACGCTAGGTCCACAATGGTCAGCAACTAAATCAGCCATTATCTGCCCTTTTACCGCTTTGGCCGATTCGTATCTGAGATCAAATTCTATCAGAGCAAAAACCCATTTGCCAATTCTTCCTTTCATGATTGGCATTGATAGCATATATTTGATCACATCCTCTCTACAGATCACAGTACACTCGGCCGATAGCAAATAATGCCTTAATTTTGTACAAGAAAAATACAAACAAAGGCAAAGCTTCTCCACATATGAGTACCGAGTTTCAGGATCTAGCAATCTTCGGCTTAAATAGAATATAACTCGTTCTTTCCCATCAACCTCTTGAATCAAGACAGAGCCGATTGCATGATTAAAAGCTGATAAATAAAGCTTGTACGGCTTACCCTTTTGTGGTGGAATAAGAACTGGCGGATATGCTAAATATTGCTTGATTTCATCCAACGCCTTTTGATGTTTAGGCTCCCAAACCAATTCTTCTTCATCTTTCAGCTTTAACAGAGGAGTAAACGCCTCTAATCGGACCGATAGATTTGATATAAATCTCCTCAGGAAATTGATTTTTCCAATCAAACTCTGCAATTCCTTCTTGTTTACTAGAGGTTCAATATCATCAATTGCCTTGCGGTTCCGATCATTTACCTCAATTCCTCTTTCATGCACCAGGAAACCGAGAAATTGGCCGGCCGATACGCCAAAGGCACACTTGAGCGGATTCATCTTCAACCCATGCTGTCTTGTGCATTCCAGCGTTTCCTTCAAATCGGCCAAATGATCTTGATAACCTTTTGATTTGACTACTACATCATCAATGTAGATTTCGACTATCCTGCCGATCAACCTATGAAAAATATAATTCATAGCACGTTGATAAGTAGCACCAGCATTTTTTAAACCAAAAGTCATAACAACCCACTCATATAAACCGAGAGCACCTGGACATTGGAATGCAGTCTTGGGAATATCTTCTTCCGCCATAAAAATCTGATTATAACCAGCATTACCATCCAGGAAACTCATCACTTTATGGCCTGATGCTGCATCAACAAGCATATCGGCCACCGGCATCGGATACTCATCCTTCGGGGTTGCTTTGTTTAAGTTCCTGTAATCAATGCAAACACGTAGCTTTCCATTTTTCTTATAAACAGGAACTATATTTGATACCCACTCAGCATATCGACATGGCCTGATAAACTTAGCTTCGAATAGCTTCGTTATTTCGGCCTTAATTGGTTCATGCATCTCAGTCTTAAACCTTCTTGCATACTGCTTGTGTGGTCGATATCCTGGTTTGATAGGTAGCCGATGTTCAACAATATTACAGCTTAAACCTGGCATTTCATAATATTCCCAAGCAAAACAATCAGAATATTCCTTCAAAAGTTTTATTAACTCTTGTTTATACTCGGGATCCAACTTAGCACTGATATACATCGGCCTTGGTCTATCACCAGATCCTATATCTATTTCTTCTAATTCATCGGCCGACGTAAATCCAAATCCTAATTTACCGAACTCACTTCGGTCTTCAAGATCTTCTATACAATCATCCATTTAAAACAAAGTCTCAGAGCCGACTGCTT
>CM014276.1:4582641-4600972 GCA_004135705.1 Alloteropsis semialata | reverse complement strand
GAGATAGATGAGAAGATAGGTAAAAAGATTGGTGAGGTGATACATGTCGAAAGCGAAAATAATAATACATCAATTGGAAGATTTCTATGAATCAAGGTAAAGCTCGATATTCGAAAACCACTGATGCGCGGAGTGACGCTTGCCGTTGGAAAACAAGAAAGGAAGTTATGGTGCCCTCTTATATACGAGTTTCTGCGTAATTTTTGCTGACCGTCAATAGGCTCAGAAACCAATAAAGATCAAAGCATAACTTAGGCATTTGTATTCAAATAAGGTTGTACCATGCATATCTGGAATATATTTGAGTACAGGGACTACGGTGAAAAAGATGGACGAAACTGGGCATAGGCCCAGGTCGGCCGACCTGGCTAGGTCGGGCGACCTGGACTGAACCCTGATGGAACCCATTTCCTACACAGGTCAAGAAGCACACCAAGGAAGGATCGTGAACATTGATTCATGGTCGATGGAAGTTAATGGTGAAAGATGATCCACATGTCCATCTCATGGATTGAAGGGCCCACAACCAGAGCTAAATGCACCCAAATCGACAGAACCCACCTGGAACCGACCTTAGGACCCACATATCAGTCTCCCAGAGGAAGATGGGCCCTAAAGACGGTTATAGGGGGTCAGCCGACCCAGCCAGGTCGGCCGATCCCGCGTGCGTCCGACTCGGCCCTCCTTTGACCTACAACTGTAAACCGCCATGGAGATTACATCTGAGCCGTGAAGTGCTGAAGACGGTGGATCCAAGGGTCGGCCGACCTGGGGGATTCGGCCGACCTAGGCCCACCTCCCAACTGCCTCAACCGCCTCTGGCCGGCTCCAACCGCCTTTGTGATGCTATAAATACCTGCAAAGGGCGCCGTACTCAACACACACCAGAAGAAGAGCTCTCCTTTGCTACAAGCTTAGTCTTAGTCTTAGTAGTGATAGTCATAGTGTTAGATCTTCTGAAGGGCTTCCGGAGGAGTCTTGGTGAGTTCTAGAGTTCAGTTCTTGTATTCTCTTACTTACTTGTAGTACTCTGAGCTTAATGGAAATACCTTCATACTTATGTTGTATGCCTCGGTTATACCTTATCCGCTTAGCATATACTACTTATGTCTTACACCTTATTCAAGTGAATATATGTTATGGCATTGGCTCAATGTGCCTCTTGGTTGCTCTATTTATTAACGTGATAGATAGAGTTGTATTACATATTGCAAGCATGGTGTTTGGGATATGGAATACTGTTGAGGGTACCGCTGCCCCACGGATTAGAAGAGGTAGGCGGCAGGTGGTGACAGCCCTGTTCGTCCTTTGTAATCCTCCACGTTTGGGAGTGGGTATTAGGCCTTTATGATAAGACGTCCTACTGTCATCCCTTGATGAGGGAACCACTGGATACCTCGATATGTCCTCTTGCATATGATCATTGAATGAGCTTGTATAGGGTATTGTAGTATATCCAAGTCCCATATGTATGATGCTAATGAACCCTTATTAATCTTCACTTGTATACTATACTAACTAAGACTACCATAATGATGAGCAATGAACTTCTGTGTGTCAACCTACCCATTCATTTCTATATCATTTACCCCTGCTTTGATTATGGTACATTAATATTATTGTACGTAAAAGCATTTGATGGTACATCTCTCTTTTAACTAAACGCTTTCCCAGTGGATAAACAAATAACGATACTCTGGAATACTCCCGGGTGAAATGCTACAACGTACTTCTGTGCGCTTGCAGAATATCTGTAACGTCTAGATTTACGATGAAGTATCTCTAGTACCATTACTACTTTAAGTAGTGATGCTAAGAAATACCAACAGCTTGTTCGATTCATGGCTATACCGAACCATACCTACCTTGTCCTGAAGATGCCGGCGCCAAATGAAGTACGCTCCATCTGTGGAGACATCAGGACCTCGTTCGAATGCGACGGGGAGGCGACCAAGATCGCAGAGCTCTCCTAGCAGCTCGGCAATAGCGCCCTGCTAGCAGAAATAGTACAAAAACTGCCGCCAGAAGAACCAGTGCTCCCAGAGCGGAGGCCACAGCCTACGGCGCTGGCACCAGCAGAAGCCCCCAAGGCGATCCGCCTAGGACTCGACAACCCTGCCAAGACTGCCCTCATTGGGCTCGGTCTCACCCTTGAATAGGAAGACGCGCTCACCTCTTTCCTCTGGGACAACTGGGACATCTTTGCATGGAAAACATCTGACATGTCGGGAGTCCCGAGGGAGAAGGCTGAGCACTCCTTAGACTTGAGCAAAACTGCCAAGTCAGTCAAGCAGAAGCTACGTTGGTTCGCCCAAGACCGCAAGGAGGCTATTAGGGTAGAAATAAATAAACTATTAGCTGTCGGTTTCATTATAGAATCCAAACACCGTGAGTGGCCTGCAAATCCTGTACTTGTAAAAAAGCAATCCAGTGAATGGAGAATGTGTATCGAAGTGTTCACCTAAATGCGTGTAAACCATCATTTACAAGCGTTTAAACTGTAAATGGAGGGTATGCATATAGTTTAGGGCCTAGTCATCGAATTAAACGCTAAACACGTGTAAATGGTCAACTTGGTCAAAAAAGGTGTAAGCAGTGAAATTAAATAGAAGTTAAACATGTTTACACACAAAAACATACATTTAAACAATCATTTAGTCAATAAAGAACATGTTTTGGTGGGATCATTGGTTGTTGGCGGTTCAATATAGGTTCTATAAGCACATCTTAAGAAAAGAATAGGAGTCAGAGTAGCAAGTATATGGGTATTATGTGTAATATGAGAATGATGTGTCATTATGTATTATATGCATACCTTAAATTGCAATTACCCAAAAACTATAACATGGAATTATGATTTTTTATATATATTTATAGCTACAGTGCAAATCGTTTAAACTGTTTAATATATCGCCTAAACCGTTTAAATGCTAAACAGAGAGTGAACGACTGTCTAGCGTTTAGCGTCTAGGATAACACTGGTATCGACTACACGGATCTCAACCGCTACTGCCCTAAGGACCCCTTCCCTCTTCCGCAAATTAATCAAGTCATTGAATCTATGCCCAGTTGTGTCCTCCTTTGCTTCCTCGATTGCTAATCGGGCCACCACCAAATCGCCCTCAAGGCATCAGATCAATACAAGACCATGTTCATCACCCCACATGGCATTTACTGTTACAAGACAATGACCTTCAGGTTGAAGAACGCCAATGCTACATATCAGAATACCATCTAGGGCTGCTTAAAAAGATAGATCAACCGCAATGTGGAAGCTTATGTCAACGTTGTTGTAGTCAAGACGTACGACGTTCACTCGCTGATCACCGTCCTCCAGGAGACATTCAACAACCTGCGGCGCTTCAGGTGGAAGTTGAATCCCTCCAAGTGCATCTTCAGTGTCCCATCAGGAAAGCTCCTGGACTTCCTAGTTAGCCAACGCGGCATCGAAGCAAACCCAGTCAAACTTGGTGCCATATGCAACCTCAAGGAGCGTACATGTAAGAAGGACATCATGAAGCTCACAAGCATGATGGCGGCCCTGAGCCGATTCGTCAGCAAGCTAGGCAATAAGGGCATACCATTCTTCAGGATCCTCAAGAAGGCAGACAAGTTTGAATGGACTCCTGAGGATAGCAAGACCTTGGTCGACCTCAAAGACTTCCTAATCACTCCTCCCGTACTAATGGGGCCGACCCCTGATGACGAATTGATGCTATAGCTATACATCTCCACCACAACACACGTGGTCAGCACAACACTAGTCGTCGAGCGACCAGAAGGACACCCTTTTAAGGTCCAGCGCCCTGTATACTTTGTCAGCGAGGTGCTTAGCGACTCCAAGGTCTAGTACCCACACCCTCAGAAGCTGCTCTACGCACTCCTGATCACTACTCGGAAACTGCGTCATTACTTCCAACCCACGTCATCCGGGTCATCTCCAATTTCCCACTCGGCGCCATTTTGCACAACCGCAATGTCAATGTATGAATAGTCAAATGGGCGGTTGAACTTGGCCAGCACACCATCAAGTTCGAGCCATGCAAGGCCATAGAATCTCAGATTCTGGTTGACTTTGTGGCTGAGTGGACGAAAATTCAAACGCTGACTCCAGCAAAGCGCCCGGAGCATTGGAAGATGTACTTCGACGGCACCCTCAACCTTGAGGGAGCCAGCGCAGGCGTGCGGTTCATCTCCCCGGAGGGGTAGCACCTCAAGTATGTAATGCAAATACATTACCAGGCTACCAACAATGGTGCCAAGTACGAGGCTCTCATCCATGGTCTTTGAATCATGGTGTCGCTCGGCATCAAGCGACACATGTGCTGCGGCGACTCCAAGTTGGTCGTTGAGCAGGTCAACAAAAACTGGGACACGACGAAAGAGACGATGAGCGTGTAATGCACCGAGGTCCGTAAGCTTGAAGCTCACTTCTACGGGCTCGAACTCCACCATGTCATGCGTGAGGACAACGTCGTAGCTGATGTCCTATCTAAACTTGGCTCCACTCAGGCCCAAGTACCGGTCGGCGTTTTCGTCCAAGACCTCTGCAACCCGTCCATCAAGATGCTTGAAGACAGTAGCCCTATTCCTGACTTGGAGCCAACCTTGGACGGCCCACTGACCAAAGAGGTTCTCGTGATAGAAGCATACTAGTGCGCCCCCTTCATTGCTTTTCTCACGGAGAGCTGGTCCTTAGAGGACAAGGAGGAAATCGAAAAGCTAGCCCGGCGCTCAGCAAACTACATCGTCATTAGCGACGCCCTGTATAAAAAGGTGGCTTCCACTGGCATACTCATGAAGTGTGTCCTCCGAGATGAAGGCATCAGTTTGCTACACGAAATCCAATCGGGTACGTGCTGCAACTATGCAGCAGCGGGAACATTAGTCGTCAAGGCCTACGGCGCAGGATTCTACTGGCCCACAGCCCTCTCCAACGCCAAAGACCTGGTGCGCCGATGCACAGGGTGTCAGTTCTTCCAGAAGCAAAAGCACTTGCCGGCTCAGGCGCTCCAAACCATTCCCCTGTCTTGGCCATTCGCCGTATGGGGGCTCGATAACGTGGGACCATTCAAAACCGCCCTAGACGGATTCAAGCACATCTTGGTAGCGGTCGACAAGTTTACAAAGTGGATCGAGTACAAGGTGGTCGCTGATACCAAATCCGCCACAGCTGCCAAGTTCATCGAAGAACTCACTCATCGGTTCGGCATCCCAAACCGCATCGTCACCGACCTGGGCTCGGAATTCAAATGCCAAAAGTTTTGGGATTTCTATCAGGTGTTGGTATTTCTTAACATTTACATAATTCTTGAAGCGCACAGAAGTACATTGTAGCATTTCACCCGAGAACACTCCAGAGTATTGTTATTTTTTTTGATCTTTTTAGTGCACAATATTGTTATTTGTTTTTCCCTGTATGATGACATGATGTACCCTTTAATAATTAGATTTTTTGCGTGGCGTCCAATAGTGTCTGTCTAAACCCAAAAATGCATACAAGAACTGAAGGAAGATAAAGGGGGCAAGAATCCTAGATCGGATAGAGGCCCAATCAGCCTACAAACACCAGCACACTCAAGGAAAGCCCATTGCAGAAGCAATCAACTAACTGAGGCAGAGGAACTTAAGCTGATCCAAATATTTTCATTTCGCGTTCGAGCGCTCCATCTAGGAGCCCAGGGAAATGGCCAAGAGGGACGGGGACGGCGTGAAGTTCGTGGTAGCATCAGCCAGCCGCGGATGTTATACCGCCTAGGCGTCGAATATGGGGGCTCCTATCTAGCTTCCGAGTGCTAGTAACTCAAGTTAGATTTAAAGCCCACCACGGTACAGTTTGTCCCCCACGCACGTAAGTTAATGAAAAAGAAGCCCCCGCGCAGAGTTTTTTCCCGCGCAGTAACCACTCACGCCGCGCCGTGCGTTAATGAAAAAACAACGGACTTCCTCCGTTCCGTTCGTAATGGAAAAAATATAAACTAGCTGGACTTTTTCTTTGGCGCGCGGAGGGTTCATCCGTTGTTTTTTAAATATCACGCGCATGACTTTTTTGGGCGACGTGGTTGAAAGGGGAAAAAGAACAGGTGGGAACTTCAAACTATAAATTTGAAGTTGCAATTCCATAAAAATACAATACAAACTATGAGTATCATAGATACGAAAATCACATATTTTCAAATACAAATATCGCAAATATTAATGAAACAGTTTAGTCCTCAACAGCTACCCAGTCTTCAAATTTGTTATCAACTTCCACCTGTCAAAGTAAAAAATGTTGAGATAGGTTAATACAAATGTTAAAATAATTAAACAGAAGTATTGAGTGATATAAAGAAAATTGTTGTAACATTTGTAGGTAAATGTTGACATAGCTTACAAATAAGTTGGAAACATATCTTTACAAATATTGAATCATTCTGTAAAAAGTGTTCACATAGTTTTACTTAAATGTTTAAAAATATAATAAGTAATGTTCAATGAGTTTGATTAGATATTGAACCATTTTGATGTTTAAAAATATAATTAGTACATAAATGTTGATGTACCTTAAAACAAACGTTCAAACTGTTTCACAAAAATATTGATCCATTTTACAGATAACGTGGATATAATTTTATTGAAATGTTGGCATTGCTTAACAGAAATGTTGAAACTGTTTTACACAAATATTAAACCTTTGTACAAATAATATTGGCAGAATTTCATTGAAATTTTGACATACTAACAGAAATGTTGAAATTGTTTTTGAAAAATGTTGAACCATTGTATACATAATGTTGACATAGTTTCATTCAAATGTTGACATAGCTTAACAGAAATAAATATTAAACCATTTTACCAAAAATGTTGACATAGTTTCATCTAAATGTTAACATAATTTTAGCCTTCTATGGCGGGGGTACATGGCCGCCCCAAACCCCAAACAAGCTTCTGAACCCGATAGGATGGAGTCGCCCCCAAACAAACCCTGAACCCTAACTGGTATAATCGAAACCGAAGCAATTTGGCCTTCTATGGTAGGGGAGCCGAAGCCAAAGCAATTTGGCCTTCCATGGCAGGTGATACATGGCCGCCCCAAACCCCAAACATGCTTCTAAACCCGATAGGACGGAGTCACCTCCAAACAAACCCTGAACCCTAACTGGTATAAACGAAGCCAAAGCAATTTAGCCTTCTATGGCAGGGGAGTCGAAGCCGAAGCAATTTGGCCTTCTATGGCAGGGGGTACATAGCCGCCCTAAACCCCGAACATGCTTCTGAACCTGATAGGACGGAGTCGCCCCAAAACAAACCCTGAACACTAACTGGTATAACCGAAGCCGAAGCAATTTAGCCTTCTATGGCAGGGGAATCGAAGCCGGAACAATTTGGCCTTCTATGGCAGGGGGTACATGGCCGCCCCAAACCCCAAACATGGTTCTGAATCCGATAGGACGGAGTCGCCCCCAAACAAACCCTGAACCCTAACTGGTATAACCGAACCCGGAGCAATTTGACCTTCTATGGCAGGGGAGCCGAAGCCGGAACAATTTGGCCTTATATGGCAAGGGGTATATGGCCGTCCCAAACCCCGAACATGCTTCTGAACCCGATAGGACGGAGTCATCCCCAAACAAACCCTAAACCCTAACTGGTATAACTGAAACCGAAGTAATTTAGCCTTCTATGGCAGGGGAACCGAAGCCGAAGCAATTTGGCCTTCTATGGCAGGGGGTACATGGCCGCCCCAAACCCCGAACATGCTTTTGAACCCGATAGGATGGAGTCGCCCCCAAACAAACCCTGAACCCTAACTGGTATAACCGAAGCCGAAGCAATTTAGCCTTCCTTGGAATTTATATCAACTTTGACCATCCTAAAATATCATGCAGCAGTCCCACTCTTACAAAAAGGCCCTAATTGGCTAAACAATCTTGTACCATGCATATGGTCAAATAGTTGTCAGTCAATATTGAAATAATTAATATGTAAACTAATTATAGGAAAGAATGAAGACCGCAAAATTTTGTATAACTAATTCACAGATCCTAACTACAACTTCCAGCATAATTTAGATCTAAAAGAGGCATCAACTTCAGTCAAATTCACAAGAACTAATTCACAGATGCTCTTGGGGATTCAAGAATAAGTGAATAAAATAAATTTAAACTGAAACTCACAAAGGAAATGCTGCCATTAATAAAGGCAATAAACAAGATCTCAACAATTGTGCTCTGTTCCTGAAATTAAAACGAGTCTCAACAATTGTGCTCTATTCCTGAAATTAAAACGAGAATCATTTTCTGACAGTACAACATAACACTTGAGTTATGTCAACATTTGTTTAGAATTGCTTCAATATTTTGTTTCATATGACTCAATACTGGTTCAAACTCATTCAATATTACTTATTATATTTTTAAACATTTAAGTAAAACTATGTCAACACTTTGTACAGAATGATTCAATATTTCTAAAGATATGTTTCCAACTTATTTTTAAGCTATGTCAATATTTAGCTACAAATGTTACAACAATTTTCTTTATATCACTCAATACTTCTGCTTAATTGTTTTAACATTTGTATTAACCTATCTCAACATTTTTACTTTGACAGGTGGAAGTTAACAAATTTGAAGACTGGCTAGCTGTTGAGAACTAAACAGTTTCACGAATCTTTCCGATTTTTGTATTTCAAAATACGTGATTTTTGTATCTATGATACTCATAGTTTGTAGTGTATTTTTATAGAATTGCAACTTCAAATTTGTAGTTTGAAGTTCCCACCCGTTCTTTTCCCCTTTCAACCACGTCGCCCGAAAAAAGTCATGCACGTGATATTTAAAAAAATAACGGACGAACCCTCCGCGCGCCAAAGAAAAAGTCTCACTAGTTTATACTTTTTCCATTACGAACGGAACAGAGGAAACCCGTCTGCGTGCGTGGGAAAAAGAAAAACTGCTGGTAGTTTTCATTAACGCACTCGATAGTTTTAGCTGGTAGTTTTATTCCACATGTGGGAGTGGAAAACCTATCTACCACTCGGAAGATAGTTTTAGCTGGTAGTTTTATTCCTGCGCGCTGCGTGAGTGGTTAAAAGAAAAACAGCGCGCGCTGCGTGAGTGGTTAAAAGAAAAACAGCGCTAGATAGTATAAACAGCGCCCAACGGCTAAAAGAAAAACACCCCCAGCGGAGAGAAGCAGTGGGGTGCGGGACGTGTGGATCCAACGGCTCTACTAGATCGCACGAATCTCAAATAAGTAAGTGCCAACTTAAGTTACTAGCTTCCGAGTGCTAAATAGGTTTTCCGGTCGAATATTCCGCGCCGTCCACGCCCTACGCGCGTTATTTATTTGATGTCAAAATGGCCCACGGTCCAATAATGGCCCATGCTTTCTCGTATTGCTGCCGGTGCGCCTGTTTTTTCCTTTGTCCACGCGCTTGCTAAAGCTGCTGGTGAGATTCCCTTAATTCTTTTTGGGTTTTTTTTGTCTTCTTTCATTTTTTTAATAATTTTTTATCTGTTTCACGTTATTGTGCTAGCTTCTTTATTTTTTTCTTTTTTTCTTTTTTAATCTTTAGTTTCTTGATGTTTTATATATTTTGAGACATTTCTATGAATGCCATTTTTATTTATTTTCTAATTTATATTAGTGTTTTTATTTTATTTCGTTTGTATTGTATGAAATCCTTTTACTTTCGTGCACTTTTATACTACTATTTTTTTCCTCATTTCATTTGTGAGATGCTTTATGGTATATTTTGGATGTTTCTATAGTAATACTATATGATACATTCTAAATTTCTAGTGTAACATTTATCCTTTTATTAAAGTTTTATTGTGTATAAAATATTACCCCACGAGTATCCATGTTTGTTTCATATGTATGTGAGATTCTGTTTGAGCAAGATTTTTTTTCCACTTGCTTGCATCATTTGTTATAGATATATTAGTTTATGTTTCACTCTTTTAGATATATTAGTTTATGTTCTACTTGAACAATATTTTTTTCTATGAGTTTATACGTTTGTTCATGAGTGTCACACCTGGATTTATGAAGAAAATCCAAATGCTACTATATGTGTACCCAAGAAGTTTAAAACACACATATAGCTCCAAAATAAGGTAAATCAAAGTAAAGCAGTGTTAGAATTACAAAACAAACTATTACAAAAGACGAGTCTTAGAAAAACCACAACGGAAGTCTATTTATTATCTCTCACGGTGAAGCCTCCATGCCACAGGGACGCCGGCTGGTGAACCACAACCTAGAATTCTTCGAACACTTCTGGAAAGTCTTTGACTGCTGCCTCATCTGAGTACCCATCCAAGATTTTGTTGAATTATAGCAAGTGTAAGTAAACTATCTTACTTAACAAGTACAACACGAGGTATGAAGGCTCAAAAAGCTAGACTCAGTTTAACTGTGGTTAGCACTTTTAGTTGTTCAATTTTAATATTAACCATTTTACTACCATGCAATAGGAACCCAGTCGTAACCCATATTAAGTAAAAAGAAGTATCATTGTAACATCATCGTTCCACTAACATCAGGTAGTAACCACTAATCAAAAATCCCTCTAACTAGCTAGGGGCTGCTATGGTTTCAACATAGGCGCATGAATCAAACTCTCAGGATTGACTAAACACCCAGGGCGCAATGTGAGTGGGTGAATGGCGTCCAGGGCGCAACATGAACAATGCCAACGGACCTCAGGGCACAATGTGAGATTGTCCCTAGGCAGTTCAGCCTCATACTTAAACCACGATTCCGCCCTTGCGCCTTTCGGTAACCCCCATCTAGTTAGAGTTGTATATTTTACTTAGTCAAGACCAGAGCCTATTGATTCCCGTGGTTGTACTATTTTTTTGAGTTGTCACATTAAGAACTGGACCTTAACGAGAGACGCCTAGAACAAAGCACACAGCACATGTACTAACTCCCTAAACCATGTTGCTAAAGCAAGTTTTAATCATCCATCATTAATCATCATTAAACATGTATGATTATATCATCGGTCTAGTGAGCATATGTTGCAAATCCTAGCAAGTGCTACCCAAAAGATGCATATCCCAGGTTGTACAAGGTAAACATGGTATAAGAAAACCAGGAATGACCTTAAATAAATTAAACTAATTCATGAATGAATATGTATATTAATAATTAATAGGTTGCAAGGAATTTCTCGTGTCATAATTGCCTTCCTCGAAGTATTCTCTTCTTCAGAACCTTGTTCTCCTTCAACGTCGAACAACTCACCGATTGGCATGATCAGCACACAAGATGCATCTAATAAAGCATTACACTAATCAACAAACAGTTTTGATAAGCACACTACTAGAAAACATTGGCTGCTACCAACTCTGGGGACGCAAGAAACGTTAAAGACAAAGCTACGGTTGGAAAGGGCACATCTATCGAAGCACTAGAGCTGTGAGAGAAACAACAGACTATATGGTGCATTTATTTTAATTAAACAAATTATATGTAGGAGATATTTCAAAGAAATAATCAAAGTTAGAAATATTTAAATTATTTTAGAATTTAAAAGCAAAGTAAAACCTAGTCAAGTTTTATTTATATATATTTCATAGGAATTAAGCAATTTACTATTAAACTTACAAATAAAGAATAAGAGAGCAGCTAATTGAATTTTAAGGTATGTCGTGTTGAACCTAAACAAATTTTATATAAAGGACACATTTATGTTGACATTAATCACATTAACATTATTAGGGTGGATTGGGATGCTTTTGGTGGGATTTTCCAAGGGGTTTTACGCAAGATGTACAAGACACAAGTTTTAGGGTATTGTTTTGGGAATTGCACAGGGGGCTTCATGCAAGATGGCCAGGACAGCCGCATCTTTGTCGTATCCTCCCGACGGCGGCGGCTCCCTGGTGGCCGGCCATGCCGGAGCTCTGGTGGGCGCGGGGGAGGGGGGGCATTAGCGAGTAGCAAAACGAAGTGCTCGCGCCGAGGGGATTCTGTTTTGGCGCTTCTCGATGGCAGCGGCAGCACGTGGCTGCGGTGATAGCAGGGCAACGGCAGCGCTTCTGCGTGTTGCGTCGCAGGGAGGGCGCGGGCTCGCCGGCGCTGGTCGGCACCGCTGCGTCGCGGGCGTAGGCTGTTATACACCAATGACGATTGAACGATGAAGAAGAACAAATCAAACCGCAAGGAGACATGAGATTTAACGTAGAAAACCCTCCCAATACGGAAGGGAAAAACCACGGGCGCCAGCTAGCAAAACTTCACTATGTCGAGATTTGGGTTACAACGCCAAGACGACGGCTTACAAGAAGATTATGATCAAGGAGAAACCCTAATAGGGTATATAATCCGCTTCGCTCTGTCGGCCTTTTAATGTGCAACTGAAAATGGATCATAACTCAACAAACTCCACCTTGAGACAAATTCCTTCTTGTAGCATAATCATAACCTTCATCCTGAACACAACAAAAGAAAAAATACTTCTGGCGCCAAATAGCCTCTTGAGCTAATCCATTATACCAGCTAAGCTTGAGCATAGCTCAAACTTAGCAACAGGGACTAGCTTTGTCAACATGTCAGCAGGATTATCATGAGTGCTTATCTTGCATACCTTTAGCTTACCCTTTTTGATCTCATCATGAACATAATGGTACTTGATCTCAATGTGCTTTGTCCTCTCATGGAACATCTGATCTTTAGTGAGATATATTGCACTTTGACTATCAGAGAACAGGTTAATGCAAGAATCAAATCCACAAAGCTCAGCAAACAACCCTTTCAGCCAAATTAACTCCTTGCATGCTTCAGCAGTAGCCATGTATTCTGCTTCAGTAGTAGACAGAGCAACAACAGGCTGCAATGTAGCCTTCTAACTCACAGCACAACTGCCAATAGTGAACACATAACCTGTGAGCGACCGTCGCCTATCCAAATCACCAGCATAATCTGAATCCACATAGCCAATAAGTCCCTTATCGGTTCTGCCAAACTTCAAACAAGAATCTGCTGTGCCTCAGAGATACCTGAAAATCCACTGAACTACCCTCCAGTGTTATTTACTAGGATTAGACATGTATCTACTAACCAAACTCATAGCATATGATAAATCCGACTGAGAGCAAACCATGGCATACATCAAATAGCCAACAACACTAGAATACGGAACCTTTGACATGTACTCAACATCCTCATCTGTACTAGCACACTGTTCAGCTGATAATTTAAAATACGGTGCAATAGGAGTACTAACAGGCTTTGCATCATGCATATTGAAATGCTGAAGAACCTTCTTAATGTAACCATGCTGACTAAGAAATAATAAAACAGCTTTTCAGTCTCTAGTAATTTCCATACCTAGAATTTTCTTAGCGGCACCAAGGTCCTTCATGTTGAACTCACTACTCAACAATTTCTTCAATGTAGTGATTTCTTTCCTGCTCTTGTAGCAATCAGCAGATCATCAACATATAATAGCAAGCATATAGGTGATCCATCAACAAGTTTGATGTAAACACAGCTATCATATTTTGACCTTTTAAAGCCATGTGACAATATAAATGAATCAAACCTTTTATACCACTGATGAGGGGATTGCTTCAAACCATACAAGGACCTTTTTAACTTGCAAACATAATTTTCCTTGCCAGGCACTATGAACCCTTCAGGTTGGTCCATGTATATCTCCTCCTCAAGCTCTTCATGCAAAAACGCAGTCTTCACATCTAACTGCTCAAGCTCAAGATCATGTGTGGCTACAATACTGAAGAATGTGCGAATTGAGCTATGCTTCACAGCTAGAGAGAACACATCATTGTAATCAACACCAGGAATCTGACTGTACCCTTTTGCTACTAACCTTGACTTAAACTTTTGAGACTCGCTAGGCGATAAACCCTCCTTTCTCTTGTAGATCCATTTCCAGCAGATAGGCTTCTTTCCCTTAGGCAATGGCACAAGCTCCCACGTGCAGTTCTTGTCAAGAGACTGCATCTCCTTCTGCATAGCCGAGATCTTCTTCTCATGGTCACCACAATCAATAGCTTCAGTATATGTTGCCGGCTCATAACTGCTCGCCACCTGTTCAGCACAACTCAAGGCATAATAAATCATATTACATTCTTCAATAAGACGGGGTCGAGTCCACAACCCCTCTTTGATCTGCGATGAGCAATAGGCAGATCCTCCTCTAGCTGCAAAACAGGAGGTGAGTGCTGAACATCATTATGAGCCTCATTACCAACAACTTCATATTCCTAATCATCCATAGGCGGCTCTACCCGCACGCCTTCCTGATCATCCACAGGCTCCACATGCACGTTGATATGCTGCAGCTCTTTTTCAGAACTTTCTGGAATATGATCTGTGGACAAGCTGTCATTAAACATCACAGATTCATTGAAAACAACACTCCTGCTCATGAAAGTCTTTCCAATTTAAGGATTCCACAACTTATATCCTTTAACTCCCGAACCATAACCAAGAAAAAGACATTTAATAGCTCTAGGCTCTAATTTTCCATTATCAACATGAACATAAGCAGTGCAGCCAAAAACTTTCAACTGTGAATAATCAGCAGGTGTGCCAGACCATACCTCAATGGGAGTTTTCTTATTAAGTGGGATAGAAGGTGACCTGTTAATCAAGTAGCATGCAGTGTTAGCATCTTCAGCCCAAAAATGCTTGTTCATCCGTGCATTGGACAGCATGCAACGGGCCTTTGAGATGATGGTTCTCTTCATGCACTCAGCCACACCGTTTTGCTGTGGAGTATACGGTATGGTGTGATGCCTAACAATGCCTTCTTGCCTGCAATAATCATCAAAAGCAGCCGAACAGAACTCTCCACCATTATCAGTACGAAGCACTTTTACCTTCTTTTTAGTTTGCCTTTCTATCATAACTTTCCAATCTTTAAAAGCAGCAAAAGTATCATCTTTATTTTTCAGAAAGCAAGGCCATACTTTTCTAGAGTAATCATCAATAATAGTAAGCATGTATCGAGCACCACCATAAGAAGGCTTACGAGAGGGACCCCATAAGTCAGCATGTACATAATCAAGAGTACCTTTGGTGGTATGAACAGAGGTATTGAATTTTACCCTTTTATGCTTCTCAAAAATACAATGCTCACAGAACTTCTTGCTACTCAAAATACAGCCATCCAGTAGGTTTCTCTTCATCAATTCTGCCATACTAAGTTCACTCATATGTCCAAGACGCATATGCCAAAGGTTAGTCTTTCTAGGTTCAGCATTAGTAACAGCAGCAGCAGTGGAAACAGAACCATGTAAAGTACTTCCTCTAAGGACATATAACTTTGCAGAATTCAGATCACCTACCAAACAAGTAAGGGAACCTTTTGATACCTTTAAAACTCCACCTAAGCAGGAGTATTTGAAACCTTCTGCATCAAGTGTATTGAGCGAGATGAGATTTCTGGTCATCCCTGGTATGTATCTCACATTCTGCAGCGTGCGTGTCATGCCATCATGTGCCTTGATCTGAATAGAGCCGATGCCCTTAATGTCACACGGCTTATCATCTCCCATACGCACAGCATCTCCTTTCTGCACAGGTTTATAGGAAATAAACCAATCTCTGTTAGTGCAGATATGAAATGAACATGCGGAATCAAGTATCCATTTGTTGACGGCCCTTAGGCACACCAATTACGAACCGCAAGCGCACGGATCAGTTGTAGCTTTTCCCTTAGAGTATTCCCCCAAGGTTTATCAATCCATGGAACAAGGGATTTCTACGCTTAACCTAGCACTAATGATGTTAGCAAGAATGTTCTTTTGATTGAAGTGATGTATGAATTAAAGAACAATCTAACCTAATCAATGTTACGAGCGGTAGAGAGGAGTACACAAGGTATGGAAACATTTGCCCATAGGGTCTAGGATCACTATGAGATGTAATCACCAAGCAAGAGAAAACCAATCTAATCTATCAATAAGATGTGAACCAAACTCAACACTTTCCCTCCCGCATACTGTCACTACACGAGGGTACTCACCTATCGAGCTATAGGATCACGAATCGTTGATGCGATCTAGGTATGCGGAGCAACGAGCGATGCATACCCATAAAGCTGCCGGCCGGCTATTAAGATGTAAAGCACCATCAACTAAGAACATGATAGATTGATTTCATAAAAGCATTTGACAATTACAAATCAAGATCTCCTCACAACCCCATGGACAAACAAGGACTTTACCCCCATGAAGTTAAGCATAACGTCGCGGTTCATGGTGTGGAAGCCTCCAGCGAAGATGAACTCCTCGCTGTCCTCCAACTTGAGACGGTGCCCGGACGACGGGTAGGACCTCCGGCGGCGTCTCCTCCTTGTGTTTCTCTCCAATGGTGGCTTTAGATCTAATCTCCTTGATGATGATCTTGACGGCGCCCTCGGGGGTGTTTATATAGGTCTTTGGTGAAGGACGGCGGCTGGAACCCTTAGGGTTTGCATTTACTTCGCGCTGAAGAAAGGGGAGCATGAACGGGCCTCAGAACGGGCTAGGCCAGCCAGCTCACAGGGTCCAGGCGAGCCGGCCTGGGCCTGTTTTGCCTCCTCTCGTCTTCATCTTTTGCGGGCTGGTCCTTCTCCTCAATCCTTATCCATGTGGGTGCTTTGGTCCACGTCAAACTCCGCCAAATATGTCGTATTTCCTGCAAATTCACAACATAGTCCAAAATACAAGACATACTCGAAAACGGGGTTATTTCAGGTGCCAAGTGGTGGGTTAGTATAAGAATTAGTCCAAAACCAATGCCAAATCAGCCCTAAAAGTGTACCAATAACGACCATTAACAATCCCCCATGCTTAGCTTTTGCTCGTCTTCGAGTAAATCAAGCTATTAGAATCTTCCAACGGGGTTGCACAAAAGCTCTTGTTCTGCAAAACATACTTAAGCAAACAAGTCTGTCGGGGGTAGACCCCCAGGGGTACCCAGAAGGCGGATTGGCCCAACCAGCAAGGGGCGGCCCAATCCGAGTGCATCTGGATCGGTTTGTCGGACTGGGTGGCCCACCAGTCAGAAGGCCCACCAGTCGGGCGAACCGGATGGGCGCGACGACGCGCGCAGCAAGGAAAGCACACGGCGTATCCCGCAAGAAGCTCGGAGATCAGGATAAACTAGCCGGAATTGTAGGGAAAGATATCTGTAATCGTTATAGGATCAAATCCTTGTAATTCGGGTAGGTTACGATCTCTGGCCGACTTGTAACTCAAGGCAGCCGGACTATATAAGGCGCCTTGAGACCCCCCTCCAGAGCATGAACATCCACGAACATCTACAACCCACGATCATACAACCCTAGGACAGAACCCAACTACGGAGATCCTTCAGGAACTTCATACACAGCAATACAATCGCCGCCAACACAGGACGTAGGGTGTTACGTCATCTCGACGGCCCGAACCTGTTTAATCCTTGCGTCTCGTGTTACCATCGACTTCTGATCCTCGATCTGTCCCTCAACAAATCAACCACGTAGGCTACCCTGTGTGGACTGCCGGGTCCAAACATCCGACAGTTGGCGCGCCAGGTAGGGGTTGATCGACGAGATCAATCTGCAAGCTCGATGGCATTCACTTCCGCCGTCATCACGCCGGCGACCATGAAGATTTCCATCACCGAGGGGGCTATGTTCTTCTTCGGATCCATGGTCTTCACCGCCGGGCCCGAGGGAGAGCTCTCCTTCACTCGTGACGCTACCCCGGAGGAAACAGCGCCACGACTCGACGCTACGCCAGACGGGATCGTCACCATCACCACTCCGTCGCCAACCATCGCCAACAACTCGGCGACCGCGACGGCCGGCATCGTTCTCCCGCCATCCGGGGGGAACACGCCCTCTCCTACATCGCCGACTGCTTCGTCCACTCCGCCTCGACCACCTAGGGTGCAGGAGACGCCTGAACAACGAAGGCGCCGATGGGCTGCACGCCAACGCCAGTTCGAGGCGGACATGGATCACGCCATCGCCTCCATCGGTGAATGCATTGAGCTCACCGAATCCGCTCGTCAGGGCATCGCCTCGCCGACTCGGTTCCCGCTGGGACTCAGGAACAGCGGAGCCGTCCACCAGCAAGCACTCGGCGAACGCATGAACGCCGACTACTCTCCAGGTGCGATCAGGGAGGTTGATCCCATCGCGGCCACCCAGATCGGATCTACTCCGGACGTTGCAGCGGCACAACACCATCAAGACACGCCGACTCCGCCCGAACCAACTCCGGCTTTCCCGCGGGTGACACGTGTCCTCCCTCCAAATAAGAGGATCACGCCAGCCAAGCGGGAGACGTTCGTCTCCGACATATCCGCCGACGAACCAACGGTTCAGGGCGAG
>CM014276.1:4568614-4581641 GCA_004135705.1 Alloteropsis semialata | reverse complement strand
ATTCGCATCCAGAGGTAGAATCTACAATTTGATCTATCCTAGGTAATGGATACTCGTCCTTCGGGCAAGCTTTATTCAGATCTGTGTAGTCCACGCACATCCTCCACGTTCCGTTGGGCTTCTTCACCATGACTGGATTCGCCAGCCACTCCGGGAAAGGGACTTCTCGAACGAAGCCGGCTTTGAGCAGTCGGTTGATTTCTTCGTTAATGGCGTCTCGCTTCTCCGGGGTATATCTTCTTTGCTTTTGCTTGACTGGTCGGGTGCCAGTTCGTATGCCAAGCTTGTGCTCGATTACCTCCCTGGGGATTCCGGGCATGTCAGATGGTTCCCAAGCGAACACATCCGCGTTTGCCCGGAGGAAAGCAATGAGCTCGAGTTCCTATTTGTCACCCAAGCCAAGACCTATCTGGGTGGTCTTGGTCGGGTCCGTCTCATCAAGGGTTACCGCCTTCGTGCCTGGCTCTGTTCGCCTGGCCGGCGCCTCGACTGGTGTGGCGTTGGCCGTTGAATCGCCAGCAGCCTGCGGCGGCGTCCCCCTGAGTGGGGTCTGGTCCACCACAGCCTGTTTCTCGGCCGCTCGGTTGTCAGCTCCCTGTCCCCCGACGAGCTGTTGTTCCCCGATGGGCTCCTGTTCGGGAACTTCTTTCCCCTTGGCCTTTGACCGGTTCTCAGCTGCTCGGGAGGTTTCAGCCAATGCCCCCTTGGCGGGTGCCTTTGGCTGGCTCTTTGTCTTCTTCTTGGCAGGTTCGGCAGCCTGCTCGCGACTCTTGATCATGTCCAGGGTCTTCATGTCGCATTGGACCGCGCCACTGCGATCGCCATAGACGGTGATCGGGCCCAGCGGCCCCGGGACCTTGATCATGGAGTACGCAAAGTGAGCGACCGCCATGAATTTCTTCAGGAAAGGCCGACCCAAGATGCAGTTGTAGGCCGACGTGATGTCAGCCACCTCGAAAGTGAGGAACTCTGATCGGATGTTTTTGCCCTCTACGAGGGTTACCTGCAGGTCGATCCTCCCCAAGGGATAGGCTTGAATGCCTGGTATGACCCCGTAGAAAGGTTTCTCCACAGGGGACAAGGACCTTCTCGGGATCCCTAGTTCGTCAAAAGCATTGACAAACAGGAGGTTGAGGGCGCTTCCACTGTCGATCAGGGTTCGCCCGATCTTGCGGGGCCCGATCCATGGCTTGATGCACAGTGGAAGTAGCGGTCCGTCGTAAAGCGTCTCGGGGTGATCCCTTTGATCAAATGAGATCGGGATTTCTGACCACCTCAAGAGTTGCTTGCAGGGCTCGGTGCTGTTGATCTGCCTCTCGATCAGCTTGAGCTGGGTCTTGGAGGTTCGGGTTGAACAGCCACCGAAGATTGTAGCGATCTCCAGATCTTCGGGGAGATCTAGATCATCATCACAATCCATGTAGTTTGCAGCACGAGGGTTGTGAGCTGCCTGGTCACGTGGAGCCCCTTTCTGCCGGTTCTCCTCCTCCTGCTTCTGCTTCTTGTATACCGTACAGTCCACGAAGTGATGCTTCGTAGATCGGTGAATTGGGCAGTACATCGGGAGGTTTTCTGGTTTGCCTTGACGCCTGTACGGGGGCTTGTTGTCCACTGCCATGACTTCATCGCCCTCGGTCTTGCGCTTCTTGTGTTTATGCTTGTTCTTCTTCTTGCCTTCCCCGGCTGGCTGGCTTTGTTCGGGCTTTCCATGGACCCGTGCTCGGGCATCCGCCATCTTGGCGGTTTCTTCCAGGATCCCGTATAGCTCTGCCACTGTCTTCGGGTTCTTTTTGGCAAGTTCCTCCGCCGTTCGCTCGTCCTTGCAACCTTGATTGAAGGCTACAATCACCCGGTCATCCACCATGTCGGGGATGGTGTTACGGGTGTCGCTGAATCTGCGGATGTAGTCTCGGAGGGATTCTCCAGGCTTCTGCACACAGTTGAGCAGATCTCCCTCATGTCCGGGGCGTTTGTAGGTGCCTTGGAAATTGGCTTCAAACGTCTCCCGAAGATGAGTCCATGACTTGATGCTTGCTTCGGGCAGGTTCATGAGCCATGTTCGGGCTGATCCCTGCAGAGCAGTCGGCAAGTAGTTGGCTTTCACGTAGTCGTCTCCCCGGTGGCGTCGATGATCGTGGAATAGATCTGGATCCACTCGCGGGGGTTGGTTGTCCCGTCATACTTCTCGATGCTAGTAGGACGGAACTTTTCGGGCCACCTGACCTTGCGCAAGGCTGGGGAGTACGCCAGGCATCCCCCCATGCTTGGTCGGGAGTCACGTGGCGGCGATTCTGGATAGGACCGGTAGTAGCCCTCACGTGCTCGGTAGTCTCGGTTGTAGTTGAGAGTTTCCCGAGCGTCGCGAGTGCGACGATTGCGTTCGAGCTGCGGCCTCATGTCGCGCCCTTCACGCGGGCGATAGTGCGGTCGTCCGTTAACAGATCGGGACCGAACCGGTTGTGGTTCACGTGGTCTGTTTGACGGAGCCGGTGGTGCGGCAGCGGCGGCCTCGATGTGCTCCTTGGCTTTGTCCGCTGCTTCTCGAGCCCTTTTGGCTATGGTGGCCATTGGAGTCCCTTCGGCCATTGCTTCCATTGTCTCCAAGAGGGTTCGGATCTGTAGATTGTCCTGTTCGACGGCCCGGAAATCATTGTTGAGATCTCGGGGAGCCAAAGAGGACGCAACATGTTGTGTACGGGTTCTAGCCGTTTGAAGCGTTGGTGCGCTGTCCAAACGTGGAGGAGGCACGGTTCGACGCGAGCTAGATGACTCGGCGGCGGCCCCTGTCCCGTTTGCATTCAGCACATGGATGCGGCGGTCTTCAGATGGTTCTGACCCATTGCTAGATCCACTGTAGTCGAGATCCAACTGCGCAGTGCGATCTGCAATGTCTTCGGGAGTTGGCTCCGTGAAGGTGGCGAAAACCTCCCGACCGGCGCATGTGAGATCGGGATCGTGGATCCCTGTCAGCTTGAGCTCGTAGTCGCCCTGGTGCTCGAACACAAGATCCCCGAAGCGGATCTCTCGTGAAGGCACTTGGTGGCGGTGAGCGTAGAGATCGGAAGCGGAAGCAGAACTCCCGATCGCTCCCGACTTGACGGAACTGGGCATGTAGGGCATCGAGGAACTCGACGCGTCGGCGAACCAGACTCCGTTGACGATCGGCATGATCTTTCTTCACGCAAGGGCCCCTACCTGGCGCGCCTCTGTCGAGGTTGTACTCGTCAGATATTTGTCCGGTAGACACCCCGCTTTGTGCGAAGATTGATCACGGTGATGAACAGAAAGACACGGGATTTTTATACTGGTTTGGGCCCTCGAGATCGAGTAATAACCCTACGTCCAGTTGCTGCTTGTATTATTTCGTCGAGTACAGATTACAATGCGTAACGAGTACCCTCGGGTGGATTGTGGAGTACAAACTTGGATGTTCGATACCCTCTACGCACAGGACCCCGCTATTTATACCCAGGGAGACGTGCCTTACAAGACAAAACAGACCTAAACCTAGTAGGACTCGATCTGTCTTCGGGCTTCCCTCCTGCGATCTGGTTGTCGTGTCTTGTTCGGAGTCTTGGTCGTCTTGGAGTCGGTAGTCGGCAATCCTCGTGGTCGGGTACCCTGGTATTATGGCCTCAACAAGAAGAATCCAAATAAGTGAGTTGGAGGAGTTGAGATTGAAGGCATACAATAGTGCAAGCATCTACAAAGAAAAGAGTAAAGAGATGGTATGACAAGAGGTTACAAAGAAAGGAATTCAAAGAGGGAGACAAAGTTCTACTATACAACTCAAGATTCAAACTCTTTGGGAAAGGAAAGTTGCAAAGCAAGTGAGATGGACTGTACGTTGTTCACTCAATCTCACCGACGGGAGCGGTAACGATCATGGACGTCAAAGGACACCAATATGTGGTGAATGGGCAGCGACTCAAGGTATTCTTGGAGCCCGACGTTGTGCCTCTTCACTACATCGACATTTACACCATGATGGAACAACCGGAGCATCAAGCCTAACGATGCTAAACAAGGTAACTTTGTAAATATTCCTTTTTAGTTTTTGTTTTCTCTCTATTTTTCTTTGAGTTTTTCTGGTTCTCGGTAGACAAATGGGTTAACAATTAAACAAGAAGCACCCTCTAAAAATCTGGAGGCCGAGGGGGAGGGGAGGGCGAAAACCCCCCCAGGTCGGCTGGCCCATAGACCCCCAGGCCGGCCAGCCTACCCCTTTTCGGGATCGGTTTCGCGTCACCTTTTGGTATGTTGGAGATTAGGAAAGTTCAAATCGGTGTCCAGGAGATTGCGCAGTTTAAACTTGGAAAGATTGAACTTATCGTTCAAGACTTCCATGACATAAATAGAGGCACCATTGAGATCCAAATTCACATCTTTTTCCAATCTACAACCACCACCTCGAGAACCAAGAAAGCTAGGGCATCATCCATGAGCATGGGCGTCGAAGTTGAAGCGTTGGCAACGAAGGAGGAGGGTGTGCCGGCCGGCACACCCTCACCAGGCCGGCCGGCCCAGGCCCTTCCTGGGGCGGCTGGCGAGCTCCTTCACCCGGAGGCTAAAAATTGCGACCTCAAGCTCCCCTGCGTGAAGAAATTCCCTACCCAAGCTCATATGCTTACAGGAGGGAAGGTGCCTAGCAAGAAGATCGCTGAACGCCATCCAGTCATCATCTTGAGCGACGATGAAGCAAGCATCGAGAAGCGCTCCATCATCGTCCTCCCAAGGCGCTCTAAATGCCTCCTTGGCGTGAAGAGGAAGAGCTACATGGAGAAAACTCCCGAGCCCAAGGATTTTGGAGGAGATAGTGATTGGGAAGACGATCGGAGTGCCACTTCGTGGGGCGCCGCCGGACGTGATGACGATGACGGGTACATATGGGAGGATGAACCAAAGGAGGTGGACAAGCCGAAAGAGAATCACCGTGATGAGCGTAAAGAAGATGAACCCGAGGGCAGCGAAGATCCAAACTCCCCCGAGCATCACGATGGGTGTTGCCATCCTTGCCGTGAGAATATCCATTTACTTTTTGAAGCCCTAGATGAGTGCCTCCAATCTTTGGAGTTGCTTAATCAAAAGGTTGAAGATCTTAAGCGGCAATCGAATGGCGACTTCAAGTTCCTCAACCACAACGTGAGGATTCTTTTCAGCATGTATGGGAACTTGAAGAAGCAAGGAGAAGGGAGTAGCAACCGTGCCAAGTGCAATTGCCCGAGGTGCCGTTGAAAGAGTTTGCGAGCGTCTCACCCGTGTGATCTATTTTCTTACGACGAGGACGTCGTAAAATCGAAGCATGGGGGGGAGAAGTGTGACGCATCGTTGTTTTTAATTTTTATTAGCCGTTTTTCGTCGAGATCTAGTTGGTGTGATTTTGAGAGTCTTAATGTTAGTATGAGTCTTTGTGTGAGAGTCTTAAATTAGCGTGTGTGAGAGTCTTAAATTAGCGTTGAGTCAAGAAAATCAATAAAAAGAGTCTTTACTTTTGAATAATTGTTGGATCGAGCAAATTTACTTATGCATTCAATTTTTATCTTATTTCTTTAAGTACTTGTTCATGAGCATTATCTTGAAATTTAATCTTAGTTGTGGAGCTTATTATTTGATTTATCCTTACAAATACCCATACCCAATCTTGAACTAGTGCTTGGTTTTTGATGATACTTGCTAGTAAGGCTTGAATTGGAGGAAATTTATTTTATCACTCTTTTAAAACGAGGAACGCTCAATCAGGAGCACTCTCTCTAGACTCTCTCTCTAGCGGGAGCGCTCCCACCCGCCGGTGACCACCCAGTCCCGGCGTCCACCTTCCCACCCGCCGGCGGCCACTACGGCCCCGGCGGCCACCTCCCCTCCCGCCGCGGACCACCCCCATATCGACGGCACCGGCTCCCCTCTCTTCCCGATGCCCAGATCTGTAGATGGCAAGGGGAATGACTCCCCTCCCCATCTCCCTCCGCTGGCCACTGCCGCTGCCACGGCGCTGGCGAGTGGGATGGCTTTGCCGTCTCGCCAGCCTTCCCCACCTCACCCGTCCTCGCCGCTCAACCCCTTGGCCACCCCCTTCGAGCTGCGGCGAGACGGCCCCCCTCCGGCGGGACACCGGATTGGCTGCGGTACAGCGCTTCCTCGGCATCTGATGGCTCCCTTTCGCCATCCTCTCGGTCACCTGCTGCGCCTTCACGCCAGGAAGGGAAGGAGCCGGCTTTGGATGGGGCGCTCTGCACGCCTGGTCGCAACGTCGCCCGACTTCCCCCCACCCCCGGTGGCTTCATGGCGGATGCTAGAAGATCCTGGGTGGCCCCCCCGCGCGATGCTGTGCCTGCTCGTGGTGGGCACCGCCTTGCCTCGGTCGTTGTGTAGCCACATGAGGTCATCGACGACGAGGACGACTAGGAGGAGGTCAGGCGCCGCCGTCGGTGGCGGCGCGTCGACCCGCCGCTGCACCCCCCTCCCCCACCTCTGCGCCCGGTCCCGGCGGACCTAGTAGGGCGCTGCTTCAACTGCCTGGCTACGGACCACGTCGTGGCCATGTGTCAGAATCCATCCCGCTGCCTACACTGCCACTGTGAGGGACATCGGTCGCACGGCTGCAGCCGAGCCGCCCCGCGGGGGAACCCCCGCTTTGTGCCTGCGCCGGCACATCATGCGCGCTCGGGGTCATCTGACGCAACGACATCGGCCAACTCGCACTCCACCGGTCACTCGCTCTCCCCGCCGGCGGTCTGCGCCCCCTCGCCGCCACCTCCTGAGGACCACCCCATGGGCGACGTCCCCATGCCGTCGCCTCCTCCTTTGCCCCGCCCGTTGGGACACCCCTCCCGGAGGCCACCACGTGAGATTTGTGTTGTTCCCATAACAACGCAGACTGATACAAGGGAGGTGCTGCTCTCCACTCGCGCCCTGGTCGCCGTTGTGGGGGAATCCGGCTGGAGCTCTCGTTGGCCCAGGTCGGAAGATTCCTAGAGGAGTTCCATGTGATGCTGCCGGATGATTACCAGGTCTATCACTCCCACCTGGACGATTTCCTTGTTGAATTCTCCACGGCGGCTGCTGCTGACAGGGTGCTGCACGCCTGCTCACCGCCGGATGCCCCGTTCCAACTGATCTAGAGACGTTGGCGGTGACAATAGATGGTGAGCCTTGCCTCACTACGTTTCAAGGTGTTGATTCAGCTCAAGGGGATCCCGGATCATGCCAGGAATACCGACACAGCACAGATCATCTTGACACCAGCATGCTCCAATCTGGTCGAGGCCCCAGCAGACATTGCCGGGCTGGATCGCCGCCACCTCTATGTCGCGGCATGGTATATACACCCCGACTTCATTCCTGAGGAGAAGCTAGTGTTCATCCCCTGTCCGAGCTAATGTTGCTCATTTCGCCTCGGACGTATGCAGGCCGGCGACACCAGGGGTGTTGTGCCGCACTCCTCCGCTCCGCAAGGCTCGAAGCTCGCTGGCCGCGACCACACCGCTACGCCGCAGAAGCGAGCGGGTCGCCTAGAAGTCGAGGAATCGTACCAAGCTTGCCTTGCGGGCCCAGAACGTCCTCATGAAGAGATTGGGCATCTCCTCTGCCATCGGGCCTCCAGATGCTGCTGCATTCCATCGATTCCTCGACGTCTTTGCCACAACGCTCACGGCCTCACAATGTGAGGCGCTGAGCATTTTGTTGCCTGCGGGGGGCCCTTCATTCATGGCCGCCTGGTCGGAGCCCGAGCCGTGACCTGGCTTGGGAGGTGGCCGCTGCTACAACCGTCGCCAATCGTTGTAATGAATTGTGAAAACTTGCTTGTTTGGAATGTCCGCTGCCTGAACGCTAGGGCAAAATGGGATATGGTCCGTGATCTGGTCGCGGAGGAACGAATTTCGCTGCTCATCCTCCAAGAGACTAAGCTGAACGTTTGCACTGATGCCACTGTCCTGGAGCTCTTGGGCCCGGGCTTTGACTATGTGGACCTGCCAACGTCGAACACGTGTGGGGGCATCCTCCTTGCTTGGCATAGAGATGTCTGGTCGCTTACAAACCCGCTTCCCCATGATCACTCCCTCACGGCCAAGGTGACATCACTCTCAAGCAGTGAGGACTGGTGGATCACTTGTGTTTATGGTCCTCAGACCGATGTGGAGAAAATTCTTTTTCTGGAGGAGCTGCGCAGCTTACGTGCAGGGCGGATCGCTGGCTGCTTTGTGGACATTTCAATCTCATATACAAAGTAGAGGATAAAAACAACAACCGTCTTAACCGTCGTATGATGAATTGTTTCCGGCGTTTTCTGGATGAGGCCGAGCTTTTGTAGCTTCATCTTCACGATCGGCTTTTCACTTGGAGCAGTGAACGTGCAAGCCCGACCTTGGAACGCATCGACCGCATTTTTGTCACTGATGAATGGGCAAATTCTTACCCTGATCACAATCTCAGGGCCCTTTCTTCTGAAAGCTCAGACCATGCACCTCTACTGCTCCAGACTAGCTGCATTTTCCAATCCTTCAAAAGGTTCAAATTTGAAAACTTCTGGCCGCAATATGAAGGATACCTTGACACGGTGGCCACGGCATGGCAATGCTCGGGGCCTGATGCTGACCCGTTCTGGGTACTGAACTTCAAACTGCGTACCACAGCAATGGCTCTCAAGCGATGGAGTGCGAAACACATTGGAAGCATTAGGCTGCAGCTGGAGATAGCAAAAGAGCTTGTGTTTCATTTTGATCAGGCTCAGGACCACAGGGAGCTGGTTGTGCATGAGCACGCGCTACGCAACAAGATGAAGCTCCAATGTTTAGGCCTCTCCTCCCTTATGCGAACGATCGCCAGGCAGCGATCATGGGTGACCTACCTTGCTAAGGGGGACGCTAACACTCGCTTCTTCCACCTGCAAGCCTGCCACAGGAAAAGAAAGAGCCTCATCGCCTCCTTTCGGGTGGATGACATGGTCATTGTGCATGATGAGGCGAAGGCTGAGGCCATCTTCAAGCATTTTGACAACATTCTCGGCAGACCGGACGTGGCAACGGTTTCTTTGGATTTTTAGCACCTTGGAATTCCGTCTCTGGACTCTTCGTCGGCTGATCACTGCTTCAGTGTTGAGGAGGTATGGCGAACCATCCTCGACATGCCGCTCGACAAGGCGCCAAGACCCAACTGGTTCACTGGCTTGTTCTACCGCTCCGCATGGCCGATTGTCAAGGAGGACATTATGAGAGCTTTTCATGCTCTGTGGGAGCTTGACTCCAGGAGCTTATATCTCCTTAATCAGGCCTACATGATCCTCATATGAAAGAAGCCCGACGCGTCACTCATCTCGGATTATCAGCCCATCAGTCTCATTCACAGCTTCTCCAAGCTGTTCGCAAAGGTGCTCGCAACCAGGCTTGCACCCAATGTCTAGCAGCTTGTGAGGCATAATCGGAGCACCTTCATCAAGCAGCGCCAAATTCATGAGAATTTCAAAGCTGTGCAGCTGTCGGCAAAGCTCCTACACAGATCAAAAACCCCGAGCGCGCTGATGAAGATCGACATCGCCAAAGCTTTTGACACGGTAAACTGGGTCTTTCTGCTCGCAATCGGCTTCTCTCGAAGATGGCTAAACTGGATTAGTGTTCTGCTATCAACGGCTAGCACCAAGGTCATCGTCAATGGTGCCCCTGGCTGACGCATTTGTCACGCTCGTGGACTTCGCCAAGGTGACCCGCTATCCCCGATGTTGTTCGTGCTCGCCATGGAAGCTTTGAATGGACTCATTCGGGTTGATGGCCAGGAGGGACCCCTAAAAAGCCTCGGACAGCAAGCAATCAAAGAACGAGTTTTTTTCTATGCTGACGACGTCATCCTTTTCCTTTCCCCGAACCAACAAGACCTAGCAGCGGCAACTACAGCTCTGAACATTTTTGGTCGTACGACGGGCTTAATCATCAATCCAAATAAATGCACAATTTCACCTCTTCAGTGTGGTTTGGAAGACACAGTGACTCTTTTACGCTACTTTTCGGGCCAGCTAGTATCTCTACCATGCAAATACCTGGGGATTCCTTTATCAGTCAGGAAGCTCAGAAAATCTGACCTCCAAACTTTGATTGATCGAGTGTCGGATGGACTGCCGACATGGCAGGCGAAACTGATGAGCAAGGCTGATCGTGCCGTCCTAGTTAAGGTCAAGATGTCAGCAGTTCCTATACACATAGCAATCGCGATTGCCATTTCACCTTGGGCCATCGACTGCATCGATAAACGCCGGAGAGCATTCTTATGGAAAGGAACTGATTCGGTGGCAGGAGGACACTGCATGTTAGCTTGGCCACGGGTCTGTCGTCCGCCTGATTTTGGAGGGCTTGGATTCGTTGACCTCAGGATTTTTGGATATGCTTTAAGAATGAGATGGCTATGGCTCTGGAAGATGGTCGACGACAGACCCTGGACGGCCCTCTCGGATTCGGTTGAACCGCAGGTCGCCGCCATGTTTCACCTTTCGGTTACTGCAGTGATCGGAGATGGCTGCAGAACTCTCTTCTGGACAGACAGATGGATTAACAGACAATCAATTGGAGATCTTGCCCCATGCCTCCTACAAGCTGTGTGGCCCCGCATTCGGCTCAAAAGAACGGTCGCTGAAGCTCTGATAGACAAGCAGTGGGTGAAAGACATTACTAGAGCACTAACAGTGCAAGTGCTGCTTGACTATCTTGACGTCTGGGAGATCATGAGAACGACTGCTATCACAGCAGATACAACGGATGCTTTCAGGTGGAAATGGAAGATGGATGGAGAATTTTCAATGGCTTCTGCTTACCGTGCCTTCTTCATTGGACAATATGCCATACCTGCTGCAAACATTCTCCACAAGACAAGAGCCCCTGGGAAATGCAAGCTCTTCTTATGGCTTGCCCTGCATGACCGCTGTTGGATGGCGGCACGAAGGAAGCGGCACAACCTGCAAGAAGACGACATCTGCATTTGCTGTGATCAAGCATCGAAGACCATCGACCACCTCCTTGTTCATTGCCCTTATGCCCGGGTTGTCTGGCACTCGGTGTTACAGATTTGCGGTTGGCAGCACCTCACTCCATCTGTGACACACTACTCCTTTGCTGATTCGTGGACAGCATTGAGGAAGCGGCTGCACAGGTCCATTCGGAAAGGTTTTGACACCCTGGTCACCCTGGTTACATGGAACATTTGGTTGGAGCGCAATGCCCAGACATTCAACAAGCAACACCGGACGACGGACGAGCTGCTACGTGCAATCAGGAATCAGATCGCCCAATGGATTCAAGCACGCTATCGGAGCCTTGCCCTGCTGGGATTTGCTGCTGCTTCTGCTTCAACCTCTGGTCGCAATCTAGTGTTTTTGTAATTATTTCAGCTATCTTTTCTCTGCCCGGCCGCTCATCTGTCCCGATGAACGGAGGTGCAATGAGTTAAGTTACGATTTCTTTCTCTCGGAAGTTTTAATTTTGAGCAATGATCATGTCCTTGATTATCTTATCTCTTATTTGCTAGCCTCATTGTTGGTATTTCTTATGGTCGCAGATAAATCCGCAAGCGCACGGTTACCTTTGTAGCTTTCACCCGGAAGTATTCAGGGTATCGAATCCACTGGGAAGGCATTGGTTGACTAGAGTAGTTATCCATTGTATTCAATCATAACATTATTAATATACCAAACTCTAGCAAGGGGTAAACATTGACAGATGGGTAGTGTGACTCACAGAAGGTTTCACTGCTCATTATATAAGTCTAGTTAATATGAAGGTCCTAAAAGAGAACTAGAGGTTCTATGTACTTCTTGCATATGGGTTATTTTCCTCCAAGTGTATATATACAAGCTCAGAAGGAACACATGTTAGAGGGCAAATCGAGGAGTCGTGGGATCCCCTCATCCAAGGGTACTGTCACGATGTTTATCACGAAGGCCTGCAAACGCCCAAACCCGAACAGTGAGGATTACAAAGGACGGACAGGGCTGTCACCACCTGCCGCCTACCTCTGAATACGTGGGGTAGGGTATCCCCAATGGTATTTCATACCCCAAACACCACATTTGTAATATGAAATAACTACTCTATTTATTGTCCAGATAAACAGAGCAACCTTGCGGCGCATTGGGCCATTGCCATAACATGCATCCACTATACTAAGGTGCAAGACATACAACTTATATGATGAACAAATAAGGCAATAAGCCAAATAACATAAGCAAGATAGTAATTCCATTAAAGCTCAGAGTCTTATAAGTAAACAAAAGATAAAAGATAACTAAGCTCTAGGCTTACCAAGACTCCTTCGGAAGCCCGTAGAAGCTCAACTCCTAAGACTACTTCACTACTAACTAAGACTAGAATGTGTGGCAAAGAGAGCTCTTCCTTCTTGGTGTGTGTTGAACCAGAGCCGAGGCCATCTATTTATAGCTTGGTAGGATGGTGGAGAAGCACCTCGAGGCGGTTGAAGCCATTTGGCCCCGGGACCAGGTCGGCTGACCCTAGTATGCACTGACTTGAGTGATGCACGGCCGGGATGGACTCCTGGAGGCGGTGGGAAGCACGCCGTCAAAGCTGAGCGGATTTGGTGGAAATACCAGGTCGGCCGATGGGCCACCGGCTCCTCTCAGGCCCAGCTTCGTCTGGGTGACTGTAGAGTGGGTCCTAATGACGGTTCCAGGTGGGTGACCCAATTTGAGTATGTTTAGATATATTGGTGGGCCCCTCAATCCATGTGACCTACCCTTGGACCATTCCCATCTCTTGGATCCAACCGTCATGGAATCAATGGCTATGATGGTCCAGAAGTGTGCTTCTTTGCTGCGGCCAAATATGGGCTCCATTGGGCTTGGGCCCAGGTCGGCCGACTTAGGTGGGTCGGGTGACCTGGCCCTAAGCCCAAATCTCCTCCTCTTTTGCCAATTACTCCGTGCATTTACATATTCACCAAAACTTGTGGAATTGATTAGATATAAACCCTATCACTATATTTGGTGATTATATTTGACATATTCTTTGCAGGAGTTGACGGTCAAAATTGGCAT
>CM014276.1:4522446-4567614 GCA_004135705.1 Alloteropsis semialata | reverse complement strand
ATGAGAATGTTACCATAATGTGAGGGGTTTCAAGGATAAGAAGATTTAGAATGGTGGACATGTGCAAGGGCATATCAAAATTGACTTCAAGGCACAAGCAACGTCCTCGTTGTCAGATTGCACATGGTTGGAAAAGAAGATTTGTTCTCAACAATAAGGCGGTCTTTCTTTGCACTTCTCTTGTTCTTCCAACTATAGAACCCCCCTCTTTTATTGTATTTTTCTCCTTTCTTCCTTTCTCTTTTCTTTTTATATATTTTTTTCTTCTTTTTCTTCTTCCTTTCTTTCTTTTTCTTTCTTTCCTGAATTTTCCTTCTCTTCTCCGAACCTTCCTTGAACAGTTCCTCATGTAAATAGGAAAATAAAACACTGAGGCAACTCCACAATTTTTTGGAGCTTGAACCGCCACTGGGAGGGGCCAGGCCGGCTGGCTCAAGGAGTCCAGGCCGGCCGGCCTGGGGTCTCCCAGCTTGGTTTCGGTTTAATCTTTTTGTACTCCTTCCTTGCTCTCTTCTCAAATTATATTTTATTCAAACTTTGCCCAGAAAGAGAACAAATCTTCCAGTAGTGGGTTGTGTTCAAGGAAAAGATAATAAAACAAGATGTATATGGGTTCGGGTTTTTGAACCCGGCAGATCATATGAGTAGTTCCAATGAAGAACTCTCATTACCGAATATTGACGAGTGTTGACGGTCCTTAAATGCCAATTTTGACCGTCAACTCCTGCAAAGAATATGTCAAATATAATCTCCAAATATAGTGATAGGGTTTATATCTAATCAATTCCACAAGTTTTGGTGAATATGTAAATGCACGGAGTAATTGGCAAAAGAGGAGGAGATTTGGGCTTAGGGCCAGGTCGCCCGACCCACCTAAGTCAGCCGACCTGGGCCCAAGCCCAATGGAGCCCATATTTGGCCGCAGCAAAGAAGCACACTTCTGGACCATCATAGCCATTGATTCCATGACGGTTGGATCCAAGAGATGGGAATGGTCCAAGGGTAGGTCACATGGATTGAGGGGCCCACCAACATATCTAAACGTACTCAAATTGGGCCACCCACCTGGAACCGTCATTAGGACCCACTCTACAGTCACCCAGACGAAGCTGGGCCTGAGAGGAGCCGGTGGCCCATCGGCCGACCTGGTATTTCCACCAAATCCGCTCAGCTTTGACGGCGTGCTTCCCACCGCCTCCAGGAGTCCATCCCGGCCGTGCATCACTCAAGTCAGTGCATACTAGGGTCAGCCGACCTGGTCCCGGGGCCAAACGGCTTCAACCGCCTCGAGGTGCTTCTCCACCATCCTACCAAGCTATAAATAGATGGCCTCGACTCTGGTTCAACACACCAAGAAGGAAGAGCTCTCTTTGCCACACATTCTAGTCTTAGTTAGTAGTAAAGTAGTCATAGGAGTTGAGCTTCTACGGGCTTTCGAAGGAGTCTTGGTAAGCCTAGAGCTTAGTTATCTTTTATCTTTTGTTTACTTATAAGACTCTGAGCTTTTAATGGAATTACTATCTTGCTTATGTTATTTGGCTTATTGCCTTATTTGTTCATCATATAAGTTGTATGTCTTGCACCTTAGTATAGTGGATGCATGTTATGGCAATGGCCCAATGCGCCGCAAGGTTGCTCTGTTTATCTGGACAATAAATAGAGTAGTTATTTCATATTACAAATGTGGTGTTTGGGGTATGAAATACCATTGGGGATACCCTACCCCACGTATTCAGAGGTAGGCGGCAGGTGGTGACAGCCCTGTTCGTCCTTTGTAATACTCGCCGTTCGGGTTTGGGCGTTTGCAGGCCTTCGTGATAAACATCGTGACAGTACCCTTGGATGAGGGGATCCCACGACTCCTCGATTTGCCCTCTAACATGTGTTCCTTCTGAGCTTGTATATATACACTTGTAGGAATGTAACCCATATGCAAGAAGTACATAGAACCTCTAGTTCTCTTTTAGGACCTTCATATTAACTAGACTTATATAATGAGCAGTGAAACCTTCTGTGAGTCACACAACCCATCTATCAATGTTTACCCCTTGCTAGAGTTTGGTATATTAATAATGTTATGATTGAATACAATGGATAACTACTCTAGTCAACCAATGCCTTCCCAGTGGATTCGATACCCTGAATACTTCCGGGTGAAAGCTACAAAGGTAACCGTGCGCTTGCGGATTTATCTGCGACCATAAGAAATACCAACAATGAGGCTAGCAAATAAGAGATAAGATAATCAAGGACATGATCATTGCTCAAAATTAAAACTTCCGAGAGAAAGAAATCGTAACTTAACTCATTGCACCTCCGTTCATCGGGACAGATGAGCGGCCGGGCAGAGAAAAGATAGCTGAAATAATTACAAAAACACTAGATTGCGACCAGAGGTTGAAGCAGAAGCAGCAGCAAATCCCAGCAGGGCAAGGCTCCGATAGCATGCTTGAATCCATTGGGCGATCTGATTCCTGATTGCACGTAGCAGCTCGTCCGTCGTCCGGTGTTGCTTGTTGAATGTCTGGGCATTGCGCTCCAACCAAATGTTCCATGTAACCAGGGTGACCAGGGTGTCAAAACCTTTCCGAATGGACCTGTGCAGCCGCTTCCTCGACGCTGTCCACAAATCAGCAAAGGAGTAGTCTGTCACAGAGGGAGTGAGGTGCTGCCAACCGCAAATCTGTAACACCGAGTGCCAGACAACCCGGGCATAAGGGCAATGAACAAGGAGGTGGTCGATGGTCTTCGATGCTTGATCACAGCAAATGCAGATGTCGTCTTCTTGCAGGTTGTGCCGCTTCCTTCGTGCCGCCATCCAACAGCGGTCATGCAGGGCAAGCCATAAGAAGAGCTTGCATTTCCCAGGGGCTCTTGTCTTGTGGAGAATGTTTGCAGCAGGTATGGCATATTGTCCAATGAAGAAGGCACGGTAAGCAGAAGCCATTGAAAATTCTCCATCCATCGTCCATTTCCACCTGAAAGCATCCGTTGTATCCGCTGTGATAGCAGTCGTTCTCATGATCTCCCAGACGTCAAGATAGTCAAGCAGCACTTGCACTGTTAGTGCTCTAGTAATGTCTTTCACCCACTGCTTGTTTATCAGAGCTTCAGCGACCGTTCTTTTGAGCCGAATGCGGGGCCGCACAGCTTGTAGGAGGCATGGGGCAAGATCTCCAATCGATTGTCCGTTAATCCATCTGTCTGTCCAGAAGAGAGTTCTGCAGCCATCTCCGATCACCGCAGTAACCGAAAGGTGAAACATGGCGGCGACCTGCGGTTCAACCGAATCCGAGAGGGCCGTCCAGGGTCTGTCGTCGACCGTCTTCCAGAGCCATAGCCATCTCATTCTTAAAGCATATCCAAAAATCCTGAGGTCAATGAATCCAAGCCCTCCAAAATCAGGCGGACGGCAGACCCATGGCCAAGCTAACATGCAGTGTCCTCCTGCCACCGAATCAGTTCCTTTCCATAAGAATGCTCTCCGGCGTTTATCGATGCAGTCGATGGCCCAAGGTGAAATGGCAATCGCGATTGCTATGTGTATAGGAACTGCTGACATCTTGACCTTAACTAGGACGGCACGATCAGCCTTGCTCATCAGTTTCGCCTGCCATGTCGGCAGTCCATCCGACACTCGATCAATCAAAGTTTGGAGGTCAGATTTTCTGAGCTTCCTGACTGATAAAGGAATCCCCAGGTATTTGCATGGTAGAGATACTAGCTGGCCCGAAAAGTAGCGTAAAAGAGTCACTGTGTCTTCCAAACCACACTGAAGAGGTGAAATTGTGCATTTATTTGGATTGATGATTAAGCCCATCGACGACCAAAAATGTTCAGAGCTGTAGTTGCCGCTGCTAGGTCTTGTTAGTCCGGGGAAAGGAAAAGGATGACGTCATCAGCATAGAAAAAAGCTCGTTCTTTGATTGCTTGCTGTCCGAGGCTTTTTAGGAGTCCCTCATGGCCAGCAACCCGAATGAGTCCATTCAAAGCTTCCATGGCGAGCACGAACAACATCGGGGATAGCGGGTCACCTTGGCGAAGTCCACGAGCGTGATAAATGCGTCAGCCAGGGGCACCATTGACGATGACCTTGGTGCTGGCCGTTGATAGCAGAACACTGATCCAGTTTAGCCATCTTCGAGAGAAGCCCATATGCCACAGGATTGCGAGCAGAAAGACCCAGTTTACCGTGTCAAAAGCTTTGGCGATGTCGATCTTCATCAGCGCGCTCGGGGTCTTTGATCTGTGTAGGAGCTTTGCAGACAGCTGCACAGCTTTGAAATTCTCATGAATTTGGCGCTGCTTGATGAAGGTGCTCCGATTATGCCTCACAAGCTGCTAGACATTGGGTGCAAGCCTGGTTGCGAGCACCTTTGCGAACAGCTTGGAGAAGCTGTGAATGAGACTGATGGGCCGATAATCCTTGATGAGCAACGCGTCGGGCTTCTTTCATATGAGGATCATGTAGGCCTGATTAAGGAGATATAAGCTCCTGGAGTCAAGCTCCCACAGAGCATGAAAAGCTCTCATAATGTCCTCCTTGACAATTGGCCATGCGGAGCGGTAGAACAAGCCAGTGAACCCGTTGGGTCTTGGCGCCTTGTCGAGCGGCATGTCGAGGATGGTTCGCCATACCTCCTCAACACTGAAGCAGTGATCAGCCGACGAAGAGTCCAGAGACGGAATTCCAAGGTGCTAAAAATCCAAAGAAACCGTTGCCACGTCCGGTCTGCCGAGAATGTTGTCAAAATGCTTGAAGATGGCCTCAGCCTTCGCCTCATCATGCACAATGACCATGTCATCCACCCGAAAGGAGGCGATGAGGCTCTTTCTTTTCCTGTGGCAGGCTTGCAGGTGGAAGAAGCGAGTGTTAGCGTCCCCCTTAGCAAGGTAGGTCACCCATGATCGCTGCCTGGCGATCGTTCGCATAAGGGAGGAGAGGCCTAAACATTGGAGCTTCATCTTGTTGCGTAGCGCGTGCTCATGCACAACCAGCTCCCTGTGGTCCTGAGCCTGATCAAAATGAAACACAAGCTCTTTTGCTATCTCCAGCTGCAGCCTAATGCTTCCAATGTGTTTCGCACTCCATCGCTTGAGAGCCATTGCTGTGGTACGCAGTTTGAAGTTCAGTACCCGGAACGGGTCAGCATCAGGCCCCGGGCATTGCCATGCCGTGGCCACCGTGTCAAGGTATCCTTCATATTGCGGCCAGAAGTTTTCAAATTTGAACCTTTTGAAGGATTGGAAAATGCAGCTAGTCTGGAGCAGTAGAGGTGCATGGTCTGAGCTTTCAGAAGAAAGGGCCTTGAGATTGTGATCAGGGTAAGAATTTGCCCATTCATCAGTGACAAAAATGCGGTCGATGCGTTCCAAGGTCGGGCTTGCACGTTCACTGCTCCAAGTGAAAAGCCGACCGTGAAGATGAAGCTCCAAAAGCTCGGCCTCATCCAGAAAACGCCGAAAACAATTCATCATATGACGGTTAAGACGGTTGTTGTTTTTATCCTCTGCTTTGTATATGAGATTGAAATGTCCACAAAGCAGCTAGCGATCCGCCCCGCACGTAAGCTGCGCAGCTCCTCCAGAAAAAGAATTTTCTCCACATCGGTCTGAGGACCATAAACACAAGTGATCCACCAGTCCTCACTGCTTGAGAGTGATGTCACCTTGGCCGTGAGGGAGTGATCATGGGGAAGCGGGTTTGTAAGCGACCAGACATCTCTATGCCAAGCAAGGAGGATGCCCCCAAACGTGTTCAACGCCGGCAGGTCCACATAGTCAAAGCCCGGGCCCAAGAGCTCCAGGACAGTGGCATCAGTGCAAACGTTCAGCCTAGTCTCTTGCAGGATGAGCAGCGAAATTCGTTCCTCCGCGATCAGATCACGGACCATATCCCATTTTGCCCTAGCATTCAGGCCGCGGACATTCCAAACAAGCAAGTTTTCACAATTCATTACAATGATTGGCGACGGTTGTAGCAGCGGCCACCTCCCAAGCCAGGTCACGGCTCGGGCTCCGACCAGGCGGCCATGAATGAAGGGCCCCCCGCAGGCAACAAAATGCTCACCGCCTCACATTGTGAGGCCGTGAGCGTTGTGGCGAAGACGTCGAGGAATCGATGGAATGCAGCAGCATCTGGAGGCCCGATGGCAGAGGAGATGCCCAATCTCTTCATGCGGACGTTCTGGGCCCGCAAGGCAAGCTTGGTACGATTCCTCGACTTCTAGGTGACCCGCTCGCTTCTGCGGAGTAGCGTTGTGGTCGCGGCCAGCGAGCTTCGAGCCTTGCGGCGCGGAGGAGTGCGGCACAACACCCCTGGTGTCGCCGGCCTGCATACGTCCGAGGCGAAATGAGCAACATTAGCTCGGACAGGGGTAGAAACATCTTGAGGTATATGGAGAGGAAGCGCCCTTAATAAGCCTCGTGTGGTCGTGACGAAGGCATTATGCACCGGTGATGGCAGTAGCTCGATCGGAGCTGTATCGGCAAAATGAACTGCCTCAAGTTCAGTAAGGGCTACCTCAGACCCGAAGCAGTGAAGCTGGGGTGTAGGCGATCCGACAAAAGTAGGCGCGACCTCGGGTTGCAGCTGGGCCGAGTCATCCGCGTCCAACGCCTGGGCCGGCTCAACGAGCGAACAAAGCCCATTACCGACGGCAGATGGGCCTGTTCCAACGGATGAGAGCTGGGCCTCCCACAGCATCGGGTCTCCCTCCTTAGTAGCAGGTCGGGAGAATGGAGACCTGGTGCCCTCCTCCCAGGCAAGATCTTCATCGGGGCGCGTGTCATGGAGACAGGGAGCGCGTGTGTCCATCCAACGGGCGACTGGCTTCTTCGCACATGGGGTCGCAGGCCGAATCCAGCCGCGACGTGGGGGTGGCCCGCAGTATGGCCTCCAGCGACGTGTCGTACTCCAGGTGGAGGGGGCCCTGCGGCCTTCCAATCCCTGCTCAACATCGGGGCCTCTCTCCATGTGCCTAGCACGGCGCCCGAAGCGAAGAGGCATGGCGAGGCTGCATGCTCTGCTGGACAGTGCGCCTGTCGCCGGCACAAACACCAGCCCCCATCCCGGCCCCAAGGAGGGATCCGATCCCCCGGCTGGAGCGGCATCGTCGGGGCGAGAGGTCCGCGGCCATGGTTGTCGACGGTGCCGCTGCCTGAAGCCTGGGTAATCTTCATCTTTAGAGCTGTCACTGGAGGAGACGTCTTACCAATCCTGAACCTCCACCAGCCGAACATGAACTCGGTACCACAGCACATCTTGCTTGGAATGGATGATCTCATGGGGGCGGAGGCAAAGTTTCCCGCCAACGTGTTGCTCAGTAGGCTCGGGGATGAACACTAGCTTCTCCTCAGGAATGAAGTCGGGGTGTATACACCATGCCGCGACATAGAGGTGGCGGCGATCCAGCCCGGCAATGTCTGCTGGGGCTCGACCAGATTGGAGCATGCTGGTGTCAAGATGATCTGTGCTGTGTCGGTATTCCTGGCATGATCCGGGATCCCCTTGAGCTGAATCAACACCTTGAAACGTAGTGAGGCAAGGCTCACCATCGATTGTCGCCGCCAACGTCTCTAGATCAGTTGGAACGGGGCATCCGGCGGTGAGCAGGCGTGCAGCACCCTGTCAGCAGCAGCCGCCGTGGAGAATTCAACAAGGAAATCGTCCAGGTGGGAGCGATAGACCTGGTAATCATCCGGCAGCATCACATGGAACTCCTCTAGGAATCTTCCGACCTGGGCCAACGAGAGCTCCAGCCGGATTCCCCCACAACGGCGACCAGGGCGCGAGTGGAGAGCAGCACCTCCCTTGTATCAGTCTGCGTTGTTATGCGAACAACACAAATCTCACGTGGTGGCCTCCGGGAGGGGTGTCCCAATGGGCGGGGCAAAGGAGGAGGCGACGGCATGGGGACGTCGCCCATGGGGTGGTCCTCAGGAGGTGGCGGCGAGGGGGCGCAGACCGCCGGCGGGGAGAGCGAGTGACCGGTGGAGTGCGAGTTGGCCGATGTCGTTGCGTCAGATGACCCCGAGCGCGCATGATGTGCCGGCGCAGGCACAAAGCGGGGGTTCCCCCGCGGGGCGGCTCGGCTGCAGCCGTGCGACCGATGTCCCTCACAGTGGCAGTGTAGGCAGCGGGATGGATTCTGACACATGGCCACGACGTGGTCCGTAGCCAGGCAGTTGAAGCAGCGCCCTACTAGGTCCGCCGGGACCGGGCGCAGAGGTGGGGGAGGGGGGTGCAGCGGCGGGTCGACGCGCCGCCACCGACGGCGGCGCCTGACCTCCTCCTAGTCGTCCTCGTCGTCGATGACCTCATGTGGCTACACAACGACCGAGGCAAGGCGGTGCCCACCACGAGCAGGCACAGCATCGCGCGGGGGGGCCACCCAGGATCTTCTAGCATCCGCCATGAAGCCACCGGGGGTGGGGGAAGTCGGGCGACGTTGCGACCAGGCGTGCAGAGCGCCCCATCCAAAGCCGGCTCCTTCCCTTCCTGGCGTGAAGGCGCAGCAGGTGACCGAGAGGATGGCGAAAGGGAGCCATCAGATGCCGAGGAAGCGCTGTACCGCAGCCAATCCGGTGTCCCGCCGGAGGGGGGCCGTCTCGCCGCAGCTCGAAGGGGGTGGCCAAGGGGTTGAGCGGCGAGGACGGGTGAGGTGGGGAAGGCTGGCGAGACGGCAAAGCCATCCCGCTCGCCAGCGCCGTGGCAGCGGCAGCGGCCGCGGCAGTAGCCAGCGGAGGGAGACGGGGAGGGGAGTCATTCCCCTTGCCATCTACAGATCTGGGCATCGGGAAGAGAGGGGAGCCGGTGCCGTCGATACGGGGGTGGTCCGCGGCGGGAGGGGAGGTGGCCGCCGGCGGGTGGGAAGGTGGACCCCGGGACTGGGTGGTCACCGGCGGGTGGGAGCGCTCCCGCTAGAGAGAGAGTCTAGAGAGAGTGCTCCTGATCGAGCGTTCCTCGTTTTAAAAGAGTGATAAAATAAATTTCCTCCAATTCAAGCCTTACTAGCAAGTATCATCAAAAACCAAGCACTAGTTCAAGATTGGGTATGGGTATTTGTAAGGATAAATCAAATAATAAGCTCCACAACTAAGATTAAATTTCAAGATAATGCTCATGAACAAGTACTTAAAGAAATAAGGTAAAAATTGAATGCATAAGTAAATTTGCTCGATCCAACAATTATTCAAAAGTAAAGACTCTTTTTATTGATTTTCTTGACTCAACGCTAATTTAAGACTCTCACACACGCTAATTTAAGACTCTCACACAAAGACTCATACTAACATTAAGACTCTCAAAATCACACCAACTAGATCTCGACGAAAAACGGCTAATAAAAATTAAAAACAACGATGCGTCACACTTCTCCCCCCATGCTTAGATTTTACGACGTCCTCGTCGTAAGAAAATAGATCACACGGGTGAGACGCTCACAAACTCTTTCAACGGCACCTCGGGCAATTGCACTTGGCACGGTTGCTACTCCCTTCTCCTTGCTTCTTCAAGTTCCCATACATGCTGAAAAGAATCCTCACGTTGTGGTTGAGGAACTTGAAGTCGCCATCCGATTGCCGCTTAAGATCTTCAACCTTTTGATTAAGCAACTCCAAAGATTGGAGGCACTCATCTAGGGCTTCAAAAAGTGAATGAATATTCTCACGGCAAGGATGGCAACACCCATCGTGATGCTCGGGGGAGTTTGGATCTTCGCCGCCCTCGGGTTCATCTTCTTTACGCTCATCACGGTGATTCTCTTTCGGCTTGTCCACCTCCTTTGGTTCATCCTCCCATATGTACCCGTCATCGTCATCACGTCCGGCGGCGCCCCACGAAGTGGCACTCCGATCATCTTCCCAATCACTATCTCCTCCAAAATCCTTGGGCTCGGGAGTTTTCTCCATGTAGCTCTTCCTCTTCACGCCAAGGAGGCGTTTAGAGCGCCTTGGGAGGACGATGATGGAGCGCATCTTGATGCTTGCTTCATCATCGCTCAAGATGATGACGGGATGGCGTTCAGCGATCTTCTTGCTAGGCACCTTCCCTCCTGTAAGCATACGAGCTTGGGTAGGGAATTTCTTCACGCAGGGGAGCTTGAGGTCGCAATTTTTAGCCTCCGGGTGAAGGAGCTCGCCAGCCGCCCCAGGAAGGGCCTGGGCCGGCCGGCCTGGTGAGGGTGTGCCGGCCGGCACACCCTCCTCCTTCGTTGCCAACGCTTCAACTTCGATGCCCATGCTCATGGATGATGCCCTAGCTTTCTTGGTTCTCGAGGTGGTGGTTGTAGATTGGAAAAAGATGTGAATTTGGATCTCAATGGTGCCTCTATTTATGTCATGGAAGTCTTGAACGAGAAGTTCAATCTTTCCAAGTTTAAACTGCGCAATCTCCTGGACACCGATTTGAACTTTCCTAATCTCCAACATACCAAAAGGTGACGCGAAACCGATCCCGAAAAGGGGTAGGCTGGCCGGCCTGGGGGTCTATGGGCCAGCCGACCTGGGGGGGTTTTCGCCCTCCCCTCCCCCTCGGCCTCCAGATTTTTAGAGGGTGCTTCTTGTTTAATTGTTAACCCATTTGTCTACCGAGAACCAGAAAAACTCAAAGAAAAATAGAGAGAAAACAAAAACTAAAAAGGAATATTTACAAAGTTACCTTGTTTAGCATCGTTAGGCTTGACGCTCCGGTTGTTCCATCATGGTGTAAATGTCGATGTAGTGAAGAGGCACAACGTCGGGCTCCAAGAATACCTTGAGTCGCTGCCCATTCACCACATATTGGTGTCCTTTGACGTCCATGATCGTTACCGCTCCCGTCGGTGAGATTGAGTGAACAACGTACGGTCCATCCCACTTGCTTTGCAACTTTCCTTTCCCAAAGAGTTTGAATCTTGAGTTGTATAGTAGAACTTTGTCTCCCTCTTTGAATTCCTTTCTTTGTAACCTCTTGTCATACCATCTCTTTACTCTTTCTTTGTAGATGCTTGCACTATTGTATGCCTTCAATCTCAACTCCTCCAACTCACTTATTTGGATTCTTCTTTTAACTCTAGCGGCATCCTCATCGAAATTCATCTCTTTCATTGCCCAATATGACTTGTGTTCTAGCTCCACTGGCAAATGACATGTTTTTCCATAAACAAATTGATAAGGAGTCATACCTATTGGCGTCTTATGTGCAGTCCGATAAGCCCATAGTGCATCATCTAGCTTCTTCGACCAATCTTTTCCTTCTTTGCTCACGGTCTTCTTTAGAATATTCTTTAGTTGCTTGTTCGAAGTTTCTGCTTGCCCATTTGTTTGAGGATGATATGCCGTAGATACCCTATGTTCGATCTCCAACTTTGCCAAGCATTTGCAGAAATCCTTGCCCATGAAGTGCGTTCCTCCATCACTTATCAAAATTCTCGGGACACCATACCGAGAGCATATCACCGACTTAATCATATGTATGGATTCATCGGTTGATGCTTTGCGACATGGAATCGCTTCAACCCACTTTGATACGTAATCAACCATAACCAATATGTGCTCGTACCCATGTGAGTTCAAGAATGGTCCCATGAAATCGATTCCCCATACATCAAATAGATCAATATGCAAATTGCAGTTCAATGGCATGGCATTCCTTTGCGATATGTTTCCCGTTCTTTGACATTACGAGCAAGTTGCAACAAATCTTTTTGCATCTTCATGCATCTCCGGCTAATAAAATCCACATGACCATACCTTAGCATGAGTTCTATAATGTCCATAGTGTCCTCCATATTCCGACGAGTGACACTTTCTTAAGATTTCTTCTCTTTCTTCTCTTGGAATGCACCTTCTTAGAACTCCATCTTCTCCATGCCTATATAAGTATGGCGCATCCCAATAATATTTCCTTTTCTCGGAGTTAACCTTTCACCTTGCATTTCTATCCAAATGATCCAAAGGCATCCCCCTTATCGCTCTTATTAAGTCTTCCATCCATCCATCCCTATCAAGTATTCTATAAAGTTGGTCATCTCACATTTTATCTTCAGTAGGCTTCATCGCATCATCTCCTTGATGCATCCTTGATAGGTGGTCGGCTACCACATTCTCCGACCCTTTCTTGTCTCGAATCTCCACGTCAAATTCTTGTAATAGTAAAATCCATCAAATCAAATGTGGCTTCACATCTTTCTTGGATAAAAGATATTTAATCACCGCATGGTCGGTGTACACAATCACCTTTGAATTTACTACGTAAGATCCGAATTTTTCAAAAGCGAATACCATGGCAAGCAATTCCTTCTCCGTTGTTGCATAATCAGCTTGAGCTCCATCAAGGGTCTTGCTTGCGTAGTAAATAGCATATACCTTCCCTTCTTTTCTTTGTCCAAGAATGGCTCCAACGGCGTAGTCACTCGCATCACACATAATTTCAAAAGGTTGACTCTATTCCGGAGGTTGAATGATAGGGGCACTTACGAATGATTGCTTCAATGTTCTAAAGGCATGCAAATATTTTTCATCAAAGTCGAACTCCACATCCTTTTGAAGAAGTTGTGTCAACAGTTTAGTGATATTCGAGAAGTCCTTTATAAATCTTCAATAAAATCCGGCATGACCAAGGAAACTTCTTAGGGACTTGATATCCATATGTGGTGGCAATTTTTTCACGGTTTCAATCTTCGCTTTATCCACTTCAATCCCCCTTTCGGAAATGACATGTCCAAGAACTATTCCTTGCTTCACCATAAAGTGACACTTCTCCCAATTAAGCACAAGGTCGACTTCTTCGCATCTCTTAAGAACTTTATCAAGATTTAATAAGCAATTTTCGAACCATGCACCGAGAAGTCATCCATGAATACCTCCATAATTTCTTCAATAAAATCTGAGAATATAGCCATCATACATCTTTGAAAAGAAGCGGGTGCATTGCATAATCCGAAAGGCATTCTTCTATATGCAAAAGTACCATATGGACAAGTGAACGTGGTCTTGTGTTGATCATCTGGATAAATAGGTATTTGGAAGAATCCCGAGAATCCATCAAGGTAACAAAAATGTGAATGCTTTGCTAACCTCTCGAGCATCTTGTCAATGAATGGTAGTGGGAAGTGATCCTTCTTCATAGCCTTATTCAATTTCCGATAATCTATGCACATCCTCCAACCCGTAACGGTCCTTTGCGGTATCAATTGATCCTTCTCATTCTTCACCACGGTGAGTCCTCCTTTATTCGGTACACAATGCATGGGGCTCACCCATTTGCTATGTGGTACGGGATATATAATTCCGGCATTCAACAATTTGATTACCTCCTTCTTAACCACATCACGCATAGCATGGCTCAATCTCCTTTGATGCTCCACAACGAGTTTACATTGGTCTTCAAGTTGTATGCGATGAGTACAAAAGGCGGGACTTATACCTTTCAAGTCACCAATAGTGTATCCGATCACCTTCTTGTGCTTCTCTCAATAATTTTAGCAACTTGTCCGTCTCCTCCGGGTTTAGTTCATTGCTAACGATCACCGGGAATGTCTTGTTGTCCTCTAGGAATTCATATATCAGCCCCTTGGGTAATGGTTTCAATTCAACATCGGGTGCTTCCGGTTCCTCTTGATGCAAATCTCCAATATCTTCATATTTTTCTTCTTCCAAGATTCCATGTTGTGCCTCAAGCCCTTTGGTTGCTTCTCTTAGTTCTTCATCTAGATCAACATGAATGCTTCATTCTCCATTGATCGTTGGAGAGGGTCCCCAAAAGAATCAACAAAGTGAAGGCTCTCTACTTCTCCGTTATCGAGAAGTAGAGGTAAGGCAATACGCGAAGCGGGCAAAAAGTCATAAGTGTATTTGGTCTCATCTAATTCAATCGTGACTTTACCCCTTCCGGCATCAAGAACCGCATTAACCAACTTAAAAAAAGGCCTACCAAGAATTATATCATCATGTTCATCATGGCAAGCATTAAGCACAAAAAAGTCGGTTGGAATAATTTTACCCGAGATAGCAACATTTAGATCTTTAAGGATGCCCAAAGGTTTAGTTGTTCTACAATCTCCTATGATTAATTTAGTAGATGTAGGAGCAAAATTCAAAGTTTTACTATAAAGCTCATCTTAAACCTTTGAGGACATAACACTTACTCGGGCTCTAATGTCACATAAAGCTTTGCAAAATAATTGTCCATTGATCGTGCAACTTATGTGAGGTGTAGATAGTGGCGTACCTTCATCAGGGATTGGCTTGCATGGCGTATACCTTGGCTAGGTGCACGAAGATAGTGGCGTACCTTCATCAGGGATTGGCTTGCATGACGTATACCTTGGCTAGGTGCACGAATGGAGATTCTTCTGGTTTTACTCCCATGATTTGCTTCACTTCGGCGACATGGTCGGGGTCTATTTCTTCATCTTCATCAAAAAGCTTCCGAATAATTTCTCCGGCCGATCCTTTGTCCAATATGTAGCCCGTATGTTTGTCCGGTGGGAAACCCGACTCTATGGCTTTCATGGAGTTCTTTTGATTTGGATGTGATCTTCCTTTGTCAAAGAGTTTACCGAAGTCGATCGGGATCCAATCCATTTGCTCAAATTCTTTTAGCGACTTTGCATTCGCTAAACTTCTCCCAATTTTCACCTCCGGCTTGTTCTTCTTCATGTCTCGGACCAGTGCTTCTTCATCGTGAGTTGGTCTTGTAGCTTTTTCATGATTTGGTTGTTCTTCCTTTGCTTCCGGGGTCTCTTTTCTGAAAATTCCAGCAAGCACCCCCACACGGGATTTTTGCTCAACGTCTCCCGAAAGGCGATTTTCCCAATCTCTTCGCATGGCTGCCCCCTTGCTTATTTTTTGTAGAATTTGGGCAGCTTCCGTGAGTGTTTTCTCCATGAGATCCCCTCCTGCGCACATTTGTACAAATTCCATGCATTTGGGGGTTAGCAAAAAATAGAAAGTATGCAAGAGTACATCACCGGAGAATCCTAGCTTCAGTCCTTGTTCAATCAATCCATTGAATCTATCCCAGGCTTGATCTATTCCTTCATCTTCTCCTTGTGTAAAGTTGATCAAATATGTTGGATCTTGGATATCAGAAAGAACCGTCCACAAAATTTCTTCATTAACTCATTCCAATTTCCTTTCACCTCGAAGGATGCAAGCGCGTACCATCTTTTTGCTTCATCTGCAAGTGAGCATGGGAAAAGATTCCATCTAAACCAAGCTAAAGAAACTCCATCTTGTTGTACCATATTGCATAGCATCATGAACCACTTGATGTGTCTATATGGGTTGTCGGTCTCTTCCCCTCTAAATGGATTTGCAACCACCATCTTCATGATTTGAGGCTTGATCTCGTATCGGTGGCTTCAAGTGTCGAATCTGATTTTTGCATGTCGAAGTCCTCTGATTGCGGGCTTGCATAATCCCTTAGTGATTTTCTCCTTCCTCCATGGGTTGGACGACAAGAGCCATCTAGACAACAAAAGCAAAAACAAAAACAAAGATTTTTCTAGAGAAAAGGTTAGGTATTAGTAACAAACAAAATTAATACAAAGTTAAACATAGCAATCTAGCTTGTTCTCCGGCAACGTCACCAGAAAAGCTTGTTAATGGCCCTTAGGCACGCCAATTACGAACCGCAAACGCACGGATCGGTTGTAGCTTTTCCTTAGAGTATTCCCCCAAGGTTTATCAATCCATGGAACAAGGGATTTCTACGCTTAACCTAGCACTAATGATGTTAGCAAGAATGTTCTTTTGATTGAAGTGATGTATGAATTAAAGAACAATCTAACCTAATCAATGCTACGAGCGGTAGAGAGGAGTACACAAGGTATGGAAACATTTGCCCATAGGGTCTAGGATCACTATGAGATGTAATCGCCAAGCAAGAGAAAACCAATCTAATCTATCAATAAGATGTGAACCAAATTCAACACTTTCCCTCCCGCATACTGTCACTACACGAGGGTACTTACCTATCGAGCTATAGGATCACGAATCGTTGATGCGATCTAGGTATGCGGAGCAACGAGCGATGCATACCCATAAAGCTGCCGGCCGACTAATAAGATGTAAAGCACCATCTGAAAGTGCATCTAGGGCCCCTAGGTGGGTTTGGGTGAGTTGAATGACAAAACGATTGAAGGACTAATGTATTTGTTAAAGATTATGAGCAGGAATTGAATTGTATATTTATGATACACTATTTTTCATTGGTTGAATTCAATATGTATAGCTCATGCTGCCATATATAAAGAAGTGATTGTTCCCATTATGCATGAAAATGATCGTTAGCAAGCTATGATGCAACAAAGAAAGAGACATGATGACATGAGTGATATATTGGCCTCTAAATTGATGAAAGCTTGTTTATCATTAATATGGGACATCTTAGATCATGTTGGATAAAAATGTGAATAATGCAAGATAGGTAAAACGGACAAGAGACATGGTGATATGGCTCATTCTTGCAAACAAGACATGATGACTTTGATAGAAATGAAAGGTCAAAGTAAAGTGGATATATTGCATATCAAGAAATGGTGTTCATTGTTGATACAAACTAATGTGAAGCTATATGTGATGCAAGGATGAAGAGGTAGAGTTTGGGATAGTGTTTCTAGGTACTAAGCAATGTGTGATCAAGTTGCGGACTTGGGTCATTTATCTTTGCTAGGGTGACGAAACTTTCTTTGGATTTCAACTTGATGAATCTTGGTCACATGTGGTGTTCATATTGGCAAGTATCAATCTTTCTAGAATTATGTTGTGAAAAGGTGAATTGGACTAGAAGTGGATTTCATTCAAAGACAATGGTTCAAGTCACTAGCTCAAGGTTGAAGTGCTCAATTCAAAAAGACAAGGTTGAATGCAACTCTCAAGTGGATATATTGAAGAAGTATGGCATAGTTCAAAAGTGAAGAAGCTCAAGTACATCTATATTTGATCTTGAGTATAGGTATGCCGTACTATCAAGAGGGATACATCACAAGTAGTCTTGAAATTGTCTAAGTGCTCAAGGAACCCATGTGAGTTGTTGAGAGACACAAAACCCTCACGTACACATTCATAGGTTTTGCCAGGGCAAAACCGGTGGCACCAGTTTTGGGAAACCGGTGGCACCGGTTTTGTGTCAGGTGCTCCAATAGCTAGTTCTGTTTGAATCTCGGTGACACCGGTTTTAGGAACCGGTGGCACCGGTTTTCACTGGGTTGCCAACGGCTAGTTTTTGAGGAGTGGAGTATTTATACCCCACGACCTCCACTGTGCTTGGCTGCTGTTCCTGAGGTTGCTATAGTGCTTCCCTGCTCTTCCTTGCGAAGCCAAAGCCATTCTTGCTCTCCCCAACCCCTCTTTGTGAGGATTGCTTGACATTGTGAGCTCTTTGTATTGGGTAGTAGAGAGAGCAGCCATTGTGAGAAGTTTGAGAGCGCCAAAAGCACCATGAGCACTGTTGGACTTCATCAAGATTGTCTGATTCATTTGTTACTCTTGGAGCTTCGCTCCTAGACGGCTAGGTGTTGCCCGTGAGCTACCAAGGTGTGGTGAGCTGCGGGAAAGTTTGTGCAGGTCGTGCTTCGCCTCCGAAAGGGAAGAAGCAAGCTAGTGGAAGGAGGAGATAGCTTGACCTAGTGTGGTCGCATAAGCTTCCTCAATGGAGAGTAGGATTCACTGTGCCTTAGTGGCTGCTTAGTGCAAGCAGTGAATCTGAACTTCGGGAAAACAAACTTGTGTCTCCCCGCTGGTTTGAGCTTCTTTGTGCTTATATTGCAAATTGGTGAAATTGCTCGATATTATTGTATATGTGTTTTTGAGTGCAGGGACTTGGAGATATACCTTAGAAAGACATTTCAATCATCATCTCCAAGTTTGGTTTGATTCCGAGCTCCCTAGCATATTCAATCTAACTCAGGGTTTCACTGCTAGAGAAAAACCGGTTGCACCGGTTTTACAAAACCGGTGGTACCGGTTTTGGTGGCAGTGTGTGTTGGCATTTCTTAGTGTCACCACTACATGAGTGATGGCACTAGAGATGCCCTAATATAAATCTTAGTGTTACATAAGTTCTGCAAGCGCACAGAAGTACATTGTAGCATTTCACCCGGGAGTATTCCATAGTATCGTATTTATTTCCTCAGGGAAAACGAATGGCAAAGTACTATGTCTTCCAATGCATCAACTATATCATAATCAACATACCAAGACTAGAACAGGAGATAACATAATTGGAAGAATTTGGGATGATGACACACAGAAGATTTTATTGCTCATTGTATAAGTCTAGTTAATATGAAGGTTCTAAGAGAGAACTAGGGATTCTATGTGCTTCCTACATAAGGGTTACATTCATTACAAGTGTATCCTATACAAGCTTAGTAAGGGATTCATGTTAGAGGACAAATCGAGGAGTCGTGGGATTCCCTCATCCAAGGGTACTATCATGATGTTTATCACAAAGGCCTGCAAACGCCCGAACCCGAACGGCGAGGATTACAAGGGACGGATAGGGCTGTCACCACCTGCCGCCTACCTCTTAATACGTGGGGAAGGGTATCCCAATGTTATTCCATATACCAAACACCACGCTTACTATATGAAATACAACTCTATCTATTGTCCACCTAGACAGAGCAACCTTGCGGTACACTGGGCCATTGCCATAACATGTATCAGCTAGACTAAGGTGCAAGACATACATCTCATATGATGAACACACAAGACTATAAGTCAAGTAACATAAGCAAGATAGCATTTCCATTAAAGCTTAAGTCTTACAAATAAGCAGAGGATAAAAGATAACTGAGCTCTAGGCTTACCAAGACTCCTTCGGAAACCCGTAAAAGTTCAACTCCTAGAACTACTTCACTACTGACTAAGACTATAACTTGTAGCTAATGGAGCTCTTCCTTCTGGTGTGTATTGTACAGGAGGCGATGGCCATCTATTTATAGCACTAGGAGGCGGTTCAGGGCCGGTACAAAGTGGTTGAGGACGAGTGGGCCCACCCCCGAGTCGGCCGACTCCTTGACATCGCCCGACCCTCAGATGCACCGACTGAAGATATGCACGGTGTGGATGATCTCCTGGAGGCGGTGTTGACGCGTGATAGAAGGCGGAGGCTCAACGGCCTTGAGACTGGGTCGGCCGACCTGGTCCAGGCGTGGTTCGTCTTGTTCTTCTTCTGAGTGGCTAGAATGTGGACCCTGGTACTTTTGGAAGATGGGTATGGATCCTTGGAGTAAATATTGGTTCTCATGTGAGCCCATCAATCCATGTGCTTCTCCTTATCCTCCTTGTCACTTGTCATCTCTTGGATGTAACTGTCATTGATTCAACACTTTGGATGACATGTGCTTGTGCTTTGTTTGCATGGCCGAAGTTGGACTAAATTGGTCACCAGGCCAGGTCGGCCGACCAAGGGAGGTCGGGCGACCTAGGCTTTATCTTGTTTTGCTTCATATTTTGGCCCATTTCTCCTGCAACAAAATAATCTCCATGTACAAGTGGAACTATGTTATTTGAAACCAAATCCTACTGATTATTGCTAGTTTATTTTATTTTATTATGTTGGCGTTACAAGATATTCATGACTTAACAAGTGCCAACAAAGTCCCCCAAGCTAAGACCTTTGCTCGTCCCTGAGCAAAGCTTTGGAGAGTTAGAAACTATTGGATTAGATTTTGCTTGCTTCCCAAAAGAGATAATGTCAATAAGGAAGCATTTCATAACTTGAATAAGCTGGCAAAGATCAAATCATCCCTTTTTACCTTGCCACTTATGGGGCTTCTTAGCTTTTCTTCATCATGGGCAGTTGAAAGCCAGAACAACTTAGCAAGAATGCTCCCCACACCTTTGTTCCACCTCCTCACCGGAGGTTTTTAAATAAACTTTTGCAAAATAAAACAAGGCTCCTCAAGTGACTCTCTCAAGTCTCTCATAGGTGTATGAATCCTCCCCATCACTCCTCTCAAATTTCTCTTAATAGCATGACAAGTGGGGTTCATAAACGGGAAACTTTTGTTTCACACATGCATTGCTTCTTTTGTTGAGTCAAATCCAGGATCAATCGAAGAATTAAATCATACACTCAAATTGAAGTGTGCAAGTGTGGATATGTGGTAGTGGAAAATAAACTCCTTTTAGGAAATTTTTCTCTCCTTTAGGAAATTTGTTATAAAGCTTGGCTCCCCTTTCTCTCTCTTTTTTTTCATGGACTACACACGTGTCCAAATTATTTTTTTAAGCAAGATATAGGGAGCCCAAGCTTTACATCTAGAAATATTTTTGGAGAGAAATCCCTTTTCTTTGGAGCATTTTATTCTGGTAGGCAAGTGCTAGGCATGTTGCGCTTTACTTCCAGAGTAGAAGTATGGCAAGTCTGGTGGCGTGTACGTGACTCTGATTTTAAGAGCATGAAGTAAATCTACAAAGATCACAATGAACTTGACAAAACTCAAAACAACTGCACATGCTTTTTGTAAGTGGCTGGAATGAGAGGCTGTGGTAGGATTTTCACTCTTCACTCGAGGAGCTTAGAATTTTATTCTTTTTAAAATAAAAACTCCGGGATCAAGTTCAACTTGGGTAGATAAAGCAATTCTAGCTTATTATATCATAGCCCCCAACAACCTAGAATCAGATTTAGCATTTGCTACCCACAAGTTTTAAGTTTCCAAGGAAGTCATTAATTTAAGCCAACAAATTCAAGACACAAATGACTGCCTTATTGAGACTTGCATAACAGGGGAAGGTCATAGCAAGAATTCATCATTTCCATACAGGGACAAGTTTTTTCTTTTTTTTACAACTACCCTATATGAAAATCAAAAGAAAAAACGATAAAAGACATGGTCAGATGAACTTTCCTGTGCGGGGATCCTCCCCCAAGCTGGACTTCTTACTGCTGGCGATAGCGAGGGTCATTCGGGTCGAACCCTTGGGACCGAAGGTATGCATTATGCGTTTAAGTTCTGGTTGCCCGCCTGGATGCTGTTCTGCAGGGTGTTGTAGTGTTGTACTGACTGATCCCACCACGCCTGCGACCGCTGCACATGATGGGTTAATGTATCATCAATGCGATGAGTGGTTACCTCCAGGGTTCCCATGCGGTTGGATAACCCGTCCATGCTGCTGCGCCAGTCCCTTGCTGAGAAGGAACGTCGGGCGTCGAACGGAGGAGGACCGCCACTTGAGCTGGACGACTAATGATAGTGCAGGTTTTGGGGATTCCACTGGGCCTGCGGGGCTTCCTGCCATCCCGAGCCTCCCGCCATGTATAGTGGGGGCGGCTGTGGCTGCTCCCAGTTTGATCCTTCTGGTACGTATGGCGGAGTTGGAGGTTCCCATGCTCCTTGGGATTGCGGCACTGCGGCTTCTCCCCGTCGGGACATGCTTCTTGTCACCCTTCCTGTCACACTTTGCCAGCCTTCCTATTGCAACTCCAACAAAAGTGTTTTGCATCTGCACAACCAGTATTCCGGTGCTGGCAACGGAATTCTGGTTGTGCTATTATGATAAACCATGACAAGATTTTGGTCTACAGCATGAGTAACAAGGTGACTCTGAATGAAATGAGATTCATCCAGAGTTGGGCGAGGCTGCAGAAGGAACGCGACTCGGTAATTATCTAGAAGGCCCATTGACTCAAAAATACGAGTAACCAAAGAAGTACACTCAATGGGACCTTGCCTCTTAAAAACACCCATCCATTGATCAATCATAGAGACAACCGGTGAGATTTTTATCTTCTTAACCATCGCATACAATAATTTTAATTCATCAATGCGAACGGTATGAAGATCTTTTATAGGGAAAAGAGTCATGGCAATCCAGCGGTGCATAAAACGAAGAGTGGGGTTATGAATGTGGCTTGTTCTAGGAGGAGTGCCATCTGTGATACCTGAGATGTCCCGCTGTTGACACCAGCGGTGGCAAACAGAAAGTCCGCAAGCGCACGGCTGTCGAAGTAGCTTTCACCAGTGAGTAAACCAGGTATCGAATCCACGGGGAACATAAACGAGTATCTAATCACTAAAGCTGATCCGGATCGATCGAGTGTATATAAAGGCTGGGGAGAGAGGATAACTTAGTATTAAGGTTCTGATGATAGTTAAGAGAATTCTCCTATGCTTGCTTTAGGCACCGGGGTATCCTAGGCCTCTAGGAAATTGCCGGCCAACAGCTCTACGCCGTACCCGTACGTGGAGGATTACAAAGGACGGACAGGGCTGTCACCACCTACCGCCTACCTTTACTAATCCGTGGGGCTACGAGGCAAACGAGGGCAGATATACACCTAAGCACCACGTCTAAGATAATCTCAGCTATCCTAACCTTGATCAGAGATTAGAATACTTTATATAAATAAAGCAACGAATCCACAAGCACAATAGAGAAATTGACTTATCTATAACTCAGTCTTAATTACTAGTTGAATCCCGGATACTTACTGAGCAGCTCGCATCCGTCGAGGTACAGGTGGAGGGTCGCCGACACGCCGGGACTCCTCCAGACTCTCCCTCACTCTCTCCCTATTTCTACTCTGGATATGAGGAGGGCTTCGCCTTGGATCTTCACTTCAGCTCGATGATGATTAGCCCTGCCCCGAGTCCAGCTATTTATAGCTTGGAGAGGCGGTTTAGAGTCGGTGTGCAGCGGTTGAGGCGGTCCGGAGGTGGGCCCAGGTCGGCCGACTAGGGGGGATCGGCCGACCATCCGATGCACCGTCCTTGATGATGCACGGCACAGATGAACTCCTGGAGACGGTTTACAGTTGCTCCTGAAGGCGGTGGTGGTTTGGACGCGCGGCCAGGTCGGCCGACCTGGCTAAGTCGGCCGACCAAGGGCTGTGGCCCCTCGGCCCCACTCTGTCAGGGTCACTTCCCAGTGGGTCCTTTGGTCGGTTTCCAGTGGGTAATGGTGAAGATGTGTCAGTTTAGTTGGGGATGTGGGCCCATGAATCCATGTGATTGCCACGTGGCCCAATCCCATCTCTTTATTCCCACCGACTTGATCTCAACGTTCATGATCACTCCTGAGTGTGCTTTTGCTGTTGGGCTAAGGCTGGACCTCATTGGGCCTGGTCCCAGGTCGGTCGACCAGGGTAGGTTGGGCGACCTGGCCCTGGGCCCACTTTAGCCTTCCTTGCTCCACTTTATTCCTATAAGCACATACACACCAAAACTCGTGGAATTCATTAGTAAATCACCCTATGTCTATTTGTTTTAACACTTTTTATATCTTTGTTGGCAATAATAATCTGTCATTAAGAACCGCCAACAAGCTCCCCCACACTTATCCTTTACTCGCCCTCGAGTAAAGTCTAAGCTTCATCATGGAGATCATTAACAGACATATAGGTTATTCCCAAACATTCAGGCTTAGTGGAAGTGTATGAGTGGCTATCATGTCTTCTTGAGCTATTGCAGGAAGGAACAGCATTTTATATGACATGATACACTTCACCCTTAAGTACTTGGGGTTTTGAATTTTTGCAAAGAAAACCTATGCCTTGCTCCTCAAAGAGTTTCTCTCTGGAAGATCATGGTGGTTAGACAGCACTCATACTCTCCAAAATAGAACTTTTTGTGTGGAGCTCTCAAGATACATACCTTTTCTCACTTATGTTGCCATTCCAAGGATTGGATCCAAAACAGAGACAAGTCATGTAATCAAGTCAAGATGTGCAAGTGTGTGATATGAGGTAGACATTTAATGATACTCCTTTGTCTTGACCTTTCTTCCCTTTCTCTTTCTTTTGGATATGGGCTATTGCATTGCACTTCTTTTTTTTTCTTCACACAATGATCTTTTAGCATGAGTCTTTTTCTTTTCTTTATTTTTCTATGCATTTAGCCCATATCTTCTTTTTATTTTAATTCTGGGAAGAAGGGTCATTTTTCTTCAGGAGTATTTATTTTATGACCATGAGACAAAGGCATGTTTTGCTTCATCCTCAGTGTAAGGATTTAGCTTTTATGGTGGAGTGTACGTGATCTTGACTTTAAAAACATGAAATATCTCTAATAAGGGTCACAAGACTTGAAACAACTCAAAGCTCAAATTTAAAGTTTGATCATATTTGTAGGTGTTTGTCTCTCAAACTCATGAGGAGCATAGCAAGGTACAAAGTTTTAAAACTTTTCATAAATTCCAAGTACTCAAGTAGCAAAGGTATCTTTCATATTAAAGCCATATCTCAAAATGCAATAACCTAGATGACATGAGTTCCTATAGATATGAGGATTTCCACAAGCCAAAAGGTACAAGGAATAAAATATATGTACGTTAATATGAATTTCCATGTGATGGTAAGGTGCAACAGGGTTGATTTTACTAAGTTTTTTAAATTCCAGGATCAGGTTCTGCAACAATTCAGCTGAAACAGAGTTTAGGATGACCAAACCAGCGTGCAGGAAGAAGCAGAGGCCAGGTGGGACCCAGACCAGGTCGGCCGACCTGGTGGGGTCGGGCGACCTGGGGGTGATTCCCCTGGTTCTGATCTCTCTCGTGCTGCTCTGTAGCGTTCTGATAGGCTCTGTTTCGCATTGGATCACTCTGTTTTCCCGTTGCAGGTCTCCCCCACACTTGTACCTTTTATTCAAAACAAGTGGAAACACAAAACACAATCCTAATACACTAAACAATTTATTTTATTCAGCAACTCAGAGGCACATTACAAGATAATCAAAAGAAATAAATGAAATAAATGAATGGAAGGGAAACTAATGTGCCTATCCTAATCCAAGGCCTGGGGTATCTAGGGTGCATTATAGAGATTTTCATCCCCAGCAGCCTTGGCATAGCGCTTAAGTTTCACGGCTGTTGATTTGCGAAGCATATCAAAGTCGTCTTGAAGACTTATGCGCTCAAGTCGCTCTTCAGCGAACTTCTTCTCCAATTTTGCATGGTCACGACCGAGTTGATTAATCAACTCTAGTAACTCAGCATTGGAGGGAGCCTTGGGGACCTTCTCTTCATCATCACTCTCAAATTGGCCCCCAGGCCTACGAATTGGAGGAGGCTTGATATGCCTCTTGATCTTGCCGGCGGGTGAAGATTCCACCGACTCCTCCAACTCCTTCCTCTCCTCAGGTGTGAGGGGAGGGAACAGCCCCTTACCATAGCCACCACCGGGTTTCCTTTCCCCGAAGACCCGGAAACGTGGCTCTGGGGTGCTGGCAGGAGAGTAAATGGACACATCGGACTTATAATGATACGCCACGACGTCGACCCTTTTATTCCTGACCACCTCCTTCAGCTTCTCTCCTGGTTGAAGCTTGGGGAGTCCATCCCCCTTGATTGGAGCGGCCGCCGGCGTCATCTTTGGGGTCAATTGCCCCGTCGTCGGCCTTCTGTACGGGCTTGATGCCCGTGCATCATGTCTCTGGATTCTTCTCGGGGACTGAGATCGCGCCGCCGAGCGAGGGCGTGAGGGGCCACCAGGGCCGGTCGGCCGACCAAGCACATCGGCCGACCCCCTGGTGCGGCCTCTCGTGTCCTCCTCTGGCGGGATGCTGGCCAGAGGGGTGACAACTACGGCCATGGCTTGCTCCAGGTTGGTTGGCATCAATTGGTTGGACGGAGTGGGCTCTCCATCTAGATCAAAGGTTGATCGGGATTTGGGGTGGCTTTTCCTGGCCATTGATGGAGAATTGGGAGGTGTGGCTTCGTGATTTCAGAATGGGGGCGAGAAAGAACTCAGATGAGAGGGAAGAAGAGGATGGGTGAAATTTTAAAGATGAGCTAACCCTCTTCTCGGATCAAACAGAGTTGGAATCGCTCGTCCACCGCAAAACGGCTTCAGAGACGTTAGAGTGGAACATTGGCAGAAGATAGGGCCGATCGGGCTTAGGATCAAGTCGGCCGACCTGGTCAGGTCGGCCGACCTGGCCTTGAGCCCGGTCGCCCTTTTCTTCTTTGTGCACTACGTGACAGGTCCACTAAACCCCAGAATGTGTGCATTCATGTGCTAGGGGTTAAGGATTTAACATGAGGTGTAGTTATAAATGGGAATCATCCATGACCAAATTGATCACATCAAATTCCTCATCTACTTTATCAGGCTCAAAGAAAACTTTTAAACGTTGACCATTTACCTTGAAGAGGTTACCTTCATCATCTTGGTGTGTGATTGCCCCATGCGATGAAGTCTCCACCACAACGAATGGTCCTTCCCATTTGCTTCGAAGTTTTCCATGTCCAAAGAGCTTCACCTTGGAATTAAAGAGTAATACCTTATCCCCGGGGTGGAACTCCTTCACCTTGATCCTCTTGTCGTGCCATCTCTTGGTTCTGTCCTTGTACATTCTGGCACTGTGGTATGCTTTGTCTCTCCACTCTTCCAATTCTGAAAGTTGCATCCTTCTCATCTGCTAGGCTGCTGGCAAATCCATGTTCCATTTTCTTATGGCCCAGTGCGCCCGATGCTCTAGCTCAACTAGTAAATGGCAAGTCTTGCCGTAAACCAGCTGGTAAGGGGACATCCCAATTGGCGTTTTGTACGCCGTTCGGTAGGCCCATAGAGCATCTGGTAACTTGCTCTTCCATCCTTTGCCCATTTCTGTCACGGTCTTCTGCAGAATGTTCTTGATCTGTTTGTTCGATGTTTCTGCTTGACCGCTTGTCTGGGGGTGGTATGGTGTAGCTATGTTATGCTTTGCCCCCAGTTCTGCCAGAATTTCCGGAAGGTCTTGTCGATGAAGTGCGACCCCCCATCACTGATCACCATCCTGGGAGTTCCAAAACGTGGAAAGATAATCTCATGGAACATCTTTCGCGTGTGTTTGGAGTCAGCGGCTCGACAGGGCATTGCTTCAACCCATTTCGAGACGTAGTCCACTGCCACCAGGATGTACTCGCTGTCATAGGATTTGACGAAGGGTCCCATGAAATCAATGCCCCACACATCAAACAACTCAACTTGTAAGTTGTTTGTGAGTGGCATAGCATCTCTTGCAGTGATCCCTCCGTGTTTCTGGCACTGCTGGCATCGTCGAATGAATTCCTTTGTATCCTCATACATTATGGGCCAATAGAATCCACTCTGCCAGATCTTCGACCTTGTCCTGAACGCCCCGTAGTGACCTCCATATGGGGCTGCATGGCACTGCTTGACGATCTTTCTTGCTTCGGTTGTTGGTACACATCGCCTGAGCATGCCATCTGAACACACCCTGTACAGGTATGGTTCATCCCACAGATGGATTCTACTCTCACAGATAAGCCTTCTCTTATTCTCCCCTGGCGGTACATATCTTGCAACCATAAAGTTCACAATATTTGCATACCAGGGGTCGGAGGCGGTCACCTTGAGTAGGGTGTCGTCATGTAGAAAATCATTTATCGGTAGATCCTGCATGTCAGTAAACTGCATACGTGACAAATGATCGGCTACTGAATTCTCCACTCCCTTTTTATCTTTAATTTCTAAATCAAATTCTTGGAGTAAGAGGATCCAGCGGATAAGGCGAGGTTTAGCATCTTTCTTGGTAAGCAAATATTTCAAAGCAGCGTGATCGGTGTAGACAATCACCTTGGCTCCTACCAAGTAAGATCTAACTTGTCTATAGCAAAAACTACTGTCAAGAGCTCTTTTTCAGTGGTAGCATAGTTAAGTTGAGCTCCTGTCAAAGTTTTACTAGCATATGAGATAGCATGATGATTCTTATTTTTGGTCTGTCCAAGGACAGCACCAACAGCATAATCACTGGCATCACACATTATCTCAAAGGGTAGCGTCCAGTCAGGGGGTTGAATGACTGGTGCTGAGATGAGAGCGTTCTTTAAAATGGTGAAGGCGTGTAAACACTCATCATCGAAGTCAAAGGGCACGTCCTTGGCTAAAAGGCTAGTGAGGGGCCTGGCTATCTGAGAAAAATCTCTGATAAAGCGCCGGTAAAACCCCGCATGACCTAAGAAGCTACGGATCCCTTTAACATTGGTGGGAGGTGGAAGCTTTTCTATGACTTCTATTTTTGCTCTATCCACCTCTATTCCTCTTTCGGACACCAAGTGTCCTAGAACTATACCCTCTCGGACCATGAAATGGCACTTTTCCCAATTTAGCACCAGGTCCTTGTCTCGGCATCTTTGTAGCACCCTATCTAGGTTCTGCAGACAATGGTCGAAAGTCTTTCCGTAGACTGAAAAATCATCCATGAAAACTTCCATAATCTCTTCTATCATGTCTGAGAAGATAGACATCATACACCTTTGGAACGATGCTGGTGCATTGCATAACCCGAACGACATTCTGCGGTATGCATACGTCCCATAGGGGCAGGTGAAGGTGGTCTTATCTTGATCATCGGGGTGGATGGGAATCTGATGGTAGCCAGAATACCCATCAAGGAAACAGAAGAAGGAGTGGTTTGCGAGTCTCTCCAACATCTCATCGATGAAAGGGAGCGAAAAGTGATCCTTCTTTGTCGCCTTGTTGAGTCGGCGATAATCAATGCACATCCGCCACCCAGTAACGGTACGCTGAGGAATCAGCTCATTTTTCTCGTTACTTACGACGGTCATACCTCCCTTCTTGGGCACTACTTGGACAGGGCTGACCCATTCACATTGAGGGACGGGATAAATGATCCCGGCGTGCAGAAGTTTTAAAACTTCCTTCTTCACGACTTCCCTCATCGCATTGTTTAGCCTACACTGAGGCTCCCTAGAAGGTGTAGAAGTTGGATCTATGGGAATGCGATGGGTACAGAGTGCAGGGCTTACTCCCTTCAAATCCTTGAGGGAGTACCCGAACGCCGAGCGGTGTTTCTCGAGCACCTTTACGAGTCTATCACTCTCGTCCTGTGATAGCTTGTCACTAATGATGACAGGGGTGTCCCTGTCTTCATTTAGAAAGACATAACGAAGGCCAGCGGGCAAGGGTTTTAGCTCTACATGTGTCTTAGGTGGCTCCTCAGTTTCAAGCGGCTCAGAAGCGTCATCCTCTTCTTCTATAAAGTCGTGAACATGTTCTTCGAGAAATGACTCAAATGGGTCGCTAGGTTGCAGGGATTTCACTTCCTCAGCTGGGTTAGGTCCTACCAAAGGTTCAACTATGGAATTCTTGACCCTGGCTAAAGGTATGGTGAGAAGATTTCTTCCTATTTTGGCTAGGAGGTTTCCTTCCGAGGTTACATCTTGAAAGAGGCCCTCGACAGGGTGTCCTACCAGGAGGTCGAAATCTAATGTCTCAAAGACGTAAAAGTCTAGAGCCATTTCTATCCCATGGTGAACGAGGAGAAAATCTCGTACTATGCCGAGACTCTCGAGAATTTGACCTGAGGGTGTTCTAAGAAGTTTTGACGTTGGGGCCATCTTTTTATGGCGTCCAAGGATGTAAGCGAAAGAACTGGACATGATGTTTGCCCCAACAGTCGGGTTGTACAGAATGTCTACGGCCACCTTGCTTACGAAACCGCGAATAGTCTGCGAAGGTGAGTTAATCTGAATGACTTTGGAAGAAGACTCAGATTCGTTTGACCATTCCGTGTTTAGGATGGGAATGAGCTCCCTCACGGTTTCGTCTAGGAATTCTGTCTCCATATAAATGGAGGGGGTCTTCACCGTAGGCTTTTTCTGTGTTGTGTAGTTTGAGGTATTCCCGAAGTCTTCAAAAGGATCTTCCTCGAACTCAAATGGCAATCCGAGGGGTTGAGTTTCCTCTTCCGCAACGGATGAGGTCTCAGGAACTGGACTGGCAAGTCTATAGGTTCTACCTGGGAGTCTTCTTGCTCAGTTTTGGTCGCGTCGGCAGGGGAGTTTTCCCTGATGGCTGCTAGGACTTCTTGTGCTCTGGCCGGGGTTATGTGTAGGAATGAGCCTCCGGCTGCAGTGTCTATGTACCGGGCGGCTTCACTATTCAACCCAGACCGAAAATGCTGCATGAGCATGTAGTCTGGGATCGGTCCCATGCTTTGGCGATCATTTCCTTCTCTTGTTGCTATTCAACCCAGATCTGTTCCGGTCAGACATGAGTCCTGGAATCGGTCCCATGCTTTGGCGATCGTTTCCTTCTCTTGTTGCTGGAAGTTAATAATCTCCTTCCGCAGTGCACAGATCCGGTGAACAGGGAAGTATTCAAGACAAAACTTGTCCCGTAACTTTTCCCATTCACCGTTCGTTAGCGCAACGGTGTGATCGTACCACTTCCTCGCTTTCTCCTTGAGAGAGAACGAGAAGAGCTTCCATCTAATCGTTGCCTGCGTCATGCCTGATATGACCAGACACGAGCAAAGCAACTCAAATTCGTGCAAGTGACGATATGGGTTTTCACCATCACTTCCTGAGAAGGATTTGTCCTAGACCACAGCTATGAAGGCAGGGCGAAGCTCATAGCTATCGGTTAAAATAGGATTTGACGAGGGGTGCGGCTCCAATAATTCGCCCTTTGGAGCAGAGAACTCATGAATTTGGGTGGAATTCATGGTTGATAAAAAGGAAATAAAAAGAAATATAAAATAAAAGATATACGGGCAACCTTAGATCTTAGATAACTGCTACCGTTCCCCGGCAACGGCGCCAGAAAGCTTGTTGACACCAGCGGTGGCAAACAGAAAGTCCGCAAGCGCATGGCTGTCGAAGTAGCTTTCACCCGTGAGTAAACCAGGTATCGAATCCACGGGGAACATAAACGAGTATCTAATCACTAAAGCTGAGCCGGATCGATCGAGTGTATATAAAGGCTGGGTAGAGAGGATAACTTAGTATTAAGGTTCTGATGATAGTTAAGAGAATTCTCCTATGCTTGCTTTAGGCACCGGGGTATCCTAGGCCTCTAGGAAATTGCCGGCCAACAGCTCTACGCCGTACCCGTACGTGGAGGATTACAAAGGATGAACAGGGCTGTCACCACCTGCCGCCTACCTCTACTAATACGTGGGGCTACGAGGCAAACGAGGGCAGATATACACCTAAGCACCATGCCTAAGATAATATCAGCTATCCTAACCTTGATAAAAGATTAGAATACTTTATATAAATAAAGCAACCAATCCACAAGCACAATAGAGAAATTGACTTATCTATAACTCAGTCTTAATTACTAGTTGAATCCCGGATACTTACTGAGCAGCTCGCATCCGTCGAGGTACAGGTGGAGGGTCGCCGACACGCCGGGACTCCTCCAGACTCTCCCTCACTCTCCTATTTCTACTCTGGATATGAGGAGGGCTTGGCCTTGGATCTTCACTTCAGCTCGATGATGATTAGCCCTGCCCTGAGTCCAGCTATTTATAGCTTGGAGAGGCGGTTTAGAGTCGGTGTGCAGCGGTTGAGGCGGTCCGGAGGTGGGCCCAGGTCGGCCGACTAAGGGGGATCGGCCGACCATCCGATGCACCGTCCTTGATGATGCACGGCACAGATGAACTCCTGGAGACGGTTTACAGTTGCTCCTGAAGGCGGTGGCGGTTTGGACGCGCGGCCTGGTCAGCCGACCTAGCTAAGTCGGCCGACCAAGGGCTGTGGCCCCTCGGCCCCACTCTGCCAGGGTCACTTTCCAGTGGGTCCTTTGGTCGGTTTCCGGTGGGTAATGGTGAAGATGTGTCAGTTTAGTTGGGGATGTGGGCCCATGAATCCATGTGATTGCCACGTGGCCCAATCCCATCTCTTTATTCCCACCGACTTGATCTCAACGTTAATGATCACTCCTGAGTGTGCTTTTGCTGTTGGGCTAAGGCTGGACCTCACTGGGCCTAGTCCCAGGTCGGCCGACTAGGGTAGGTCGGGCGACCTGGCCCTGGGCCCACCTTTGGGCCTGGTCCCAGGTCGGCCGACCAGGGTAGGTCGGGCGACCTGGCCCTGGGCCCACTTTAGCCTTCCTTGCTCCACTTTATTCCTGTAAGCACATACACACCAAAACTCGTGGAATTCATTAGTAAATCACCCTATGTCTATTTGTTTTAACACTTTTTATATCTTTGTTGGCAATAATAATCTGTCATTAAGAACCGCCAACACCCGCCAGAAAGACTCTAACAAAAAGCCTCAAAACTTTATCAACCTGCAAGCTGCGGCGCTTGCTAAAACCCAAATAGGTACTAAGCTGTCTCCAAGAAATGAACTACTCTTCCCTTAAAAAGTGAAAAGTAATCCCCTCCTCACCTTTTCTCAAAGTAGCAAGAAATTGGATTGTTAACAAATGACACCCATCCTCATGAATACGCGCAAAATCCGACCAACCTACTGCACTCCAAACATTTTCAAAGTCAGTGGCCATACCTAATTTCTCCATGAGTTCGCTCGTGAAAACATGTGTGTGATCAAAAGCGTGACCCAGGAGAATTTGATACGCTTCTGTTTCATAGCCTTCATCGATGTCGAGTTGGTCGTCGGAGATGAACGCTGGGCGAGGGTCGTCTTCATTGTGGTTGCTGCTGGAGCTATCCCCGTTGCCATCTCCATTGCTGCCGCCACCTTCGCCTCCTGCGGATGTAGCACCAGCCTCGGTGTAGTAGTACTGGTCTTCGAAAATCTCCATGGAGTGTTGGCTGTCCATCCTCTCTTCAGAGCCCCCGGCTGAGTCCATGATCTCCGTGCTGGAGGAGATCAACTCAGTGCTCCCGGAGTGTCGGCTCCTCCTTGAACTTGACCCTTTCATTTTCTTTGCTTGCTTCACGAATCCGCGAATGAGGTTCATGATGCCAGCACAAAGAACAACAAGAATGACACTTGGAAGACAAAAGGATTAGCGTTAGTGGGTTAGTCGTCCAAGAGTCAGTCGTTCTTGTGGGGCGTGGTTGCCTCCACAAAATCGTTCTTGTTGGTTATAACACACCACAAACAGGCGTTCTTGCGGGGCTTAGGAACCTCCACAACATGTTCAAGATCTTAAGCATAAGAAGAACAGCACCGTTATGCAGAAATGAAATCCATTTTTACTTGGTTTTTTTATTGATTCCAAACTAAGGAGCTAAATACTTGAGAATTTATCAGAGGAAGAAGAGAAACTCCGAGGGCGAAACGCAGCTCGGGTTGGGGCGAAGAGAGCAAGCACCTGGCCAAGGCTTTTTATAGCCAGAGCTTACCCTTGATCGGCGGACCATGTGGGGTCGGCCGACCCCCCGTTGGATTCAAATCGGCAAAGCTTTCATCAGGAGTACGTTAGATACCCTGGCTCTCGTAAATTGGTTGAACACTTTGCAAAAGAAGGAGCCACGAGTCGGGCGACATGAGCTGGTCGGCCGAGTGGTGATGGACACCATTGAATTACCCCTTTGAAAGATGTGATCTATGCCTATGGTAGGGAATGATGATGTTTGAATGCTCTGCAAAGGCCAAACTTTGGAGTCAGCCGACGTGCCACGGTCGGCCGACCGAGCAATAGCTAGGTTTGGGCTATGCTTTTGTAGGGTGGCACATGGTTCAAAGATGAGATGAATGCTGGTTGGAATGTGTGATGGTGGCTAGGTATCCGAGGGGAAATCATATAGATGGCTCCAAAGTTTATGGATTTAAATGCAATGATTTGCGAAATTTCAAACATGCTTAACCAAATAAATATGCATTGTGGAATAAATATGGGATACATACCGATTTTCCTGTCGGTGAGGACTCGTTATTTTTCGTTCGTCGAGTGCGGACGTCTCCGGGATATGATTTAGCTTGATGAGCTTTCTTCCATATCTAAAGATGATGCGGAAGCTTTGCGACGCCAGTCCTGTTCGGTTTTCTTGACGCAAGGTGTTGTTGGTGTTGTCGCGTTTAGAGCCTTGACACCTTGTACAAACTCTTTGGGCAGGGGCAGGAGTGGCTCACTGTTAGTGACGGGTGGTCTTTGTGGCTTCCATCCATAAATGACCTTGATTTCGTACCCGTCATGCTTTTGGTTTGATTCTTTCTTGTTTCCTGCATGATTAGCCAAAATCTCCCGACTGGTTTCTTGTACCACAGCAGCCAGATGAGCTGACTGGGCCTCGAGAATTTTGCTTAAGCACAGCTGGTTTTTCACAGTGACTGACAGGGCATGGAATCTAACACTTAGATCATTTACCTTTCTCTTGGCAGGTATTGTGTATGAACTTACTCCTTGCTAGGACGGGTTCCAGTCATGTGCTAGGAATAGTTCTCTGCACTTCTGCCAGGAATCCATCTTTGCCTGATGATTGTAGTACCATTGCAACGCCCTACCTGCTAATGAGAACGGGAATAACCATTGCATTGCTTCTCTTGCTAGTCGACTGCATATTGCTGAGAAGTGTCGGAGATGTTCTGCTACGTCTGTTGTCACCTTTCCCCTGAATGGCTTAGCTCGCACCATGGTAATGTACGTTGAGTCGATCATCAAGGATTCAGTTGCCATGTTGGTGCAAGGGTGCTTTGGCAGATTGATGATGTACTATTCTGTTTCACACAAAGAGAAACAGAACAAGGGTAAACCTGTCTAGACGCCGACCTGGTCCAAGCGTGGTTCATCTTGTTCTTCTTCTGAGTGGCTGGAATGTGGACCCTGGTAATTTTGGAAGATGGGTATGGATCCTTGGAGTAAATATTAGTTCTCATGTGGGCCCATCAATACATGTGCCTCTCCTTATCCTCCTTGTCATCCCTTGGATGTAACCGTCATTGATTCAATGCTTTGGATGACATGTGCTTGTGCTTTGTTTGCATGGCCGAAGTTGGACTAAATTGGTCACCAGGCCAGGTCGGCCGACCAAGGGAGGTCGGGCGACCTGGGCTTTATCTTGTTTTGCTTCATCTTTTGGCCCATTTCTCTTGCAACAAAATAATCTCCATGTACAAGTGGAACTATGTTATTTGAAACCAAATCCTACAGATTATTGCTAGTTTATTTTATTTTATCATGTTGGCGTTACAAGATATTCATGACTTAACAAGTGCCAACAGTGTGCATTATCCGCTGCGCTAGGCGTTTGACTCTCTTATCAGGAGATTCCAAAGATCCTTTTGGAAGTTCATTTATTGAATTTCTAAAAGTGTTATTTCGAATATCCAATTGTCGCTAATAAATTTGTTTTAAGTGGCAATATTTTCAGGTCTCGCCTATTCACCCCCCTCTAGGCGACATCAAGGTCCTTTCACCATCAACTAAGAACATGATAGATTGATCTCACAAAAGGATTCGACAATTACAAATCAAGATCTCCTTACAACCGCATGGACAAACGAGGACTTTACCCCATGAAGTTAAGCATGACATCGCGGTTCATGGTGTCGAAGCCTCCGGCGAAGATGAACTCCTCGCTGTCCTCCAACTTGAGACGGCGCCCGGACGACGGGTAGGACCTCCGGCGGCGTCTCCTCCTTGTGTTTCTCTCAAATGGTGGCTTTAGATCTAATCTCCTTGATGATGATCTTGACGGTGCCCTCGGGGGTGTTTATATAGGTCTTTGGTGAAGGACGGTGGCTGGAACCCTTAGGGTTTGCATTTACTTCGCTATGAAGAAAGGGGAGCATGAACGGGCTAGGCCAGCCGGCTCACAGGGTCCAGGCCGGCCGGCCTGGGCCTGTTTTGCCTCCTCTCGTCTTCATCTTTCATGGGCCGGTCCTTCTCCTCAATCCCTGTCCATGTGGGTACTTTGGTCCACGTCAAACTCCGCCAAATATGCTGTATTCCTGCAAAATCACAACATAGTCCAAAATACAAGACATACTCGAAAACGGGGTTATTTTAGGTGTGTTGACGGTCCTTATAACATAAAATCCGATCGTCAATAGGCTCAGAAACCAATAAAGATCAAATCATAACTTAGGCATTTGTATTCAAATAAGGTTGTACCATGCATATCTAGAATATATTTGAGTACAGGGACTACGGTGAAAAAGATGGACGAAACTGGGCACAGGCCCAGGTCGGCCGATGGAGCCCATTTCCTACACAGGTCAAGAAGCACACCAAGGAAGAATTGTGAACATTGATTCATGGTCGATGGAAGTTAATGGTGAAAGATGAGCCACATGTCCATCTCATGGATTGAAGGGCCCACAACCAGAGCTAAATGCACCCAAATCGACAGAACCCACCTGGAACCGACCTTAGGACCCACAAATCAGTCTCCCAGAGGAAGATGGGCCCTAAATGCAGTTATAGGGGGTCGGCCGACCCAGCCAGGTCAGCCGATCCCGGCGTGCGTCCGACTCGGCCCTCCTTTGACCTGCAACTGTAAACCGCCATGGAGATTACATCTGAGCCATGAAGTGCTGAAGATGGTGGATCCAAGGGTCGGCCGACCTGGGGGATTCGGCCGACCTAGGCCCATCTCCCAACTGCCTCAACCGCCTCTGGCCAACTCCAACCGCCTTTGTGATGCTATAAATACCTACAAAGGGCGCCGTACTCAACATATACCAGAAGAAGAGCTCTCCTTTGCTACAAGCTTAGTCTTAGTCTTAGTAGTGATAGTCATAATGTTAGATCTTCTGAAGGGCTTCCGGAGGAGTCTTGGTGAGTTCTAGAGTTCAGTTCTTGTATTCTCTTACTTACTTGTAGTACTCTGAGCTTAATGGAAATACCTTCATACTTATGTTGTATGCCTCAGTTATACCTTATCCACTTAGCATATACTACTTATGTCTTACACCTTATTCAAGTGAACGTATGTTATGGCATTGGCCCAATGTGCCTCTTGGTTGCTCAATTTATTAACGTGATAGATAGAGTTGTATTACATATTGCAAGCATGGTGTTTGGGATATGGAATACTGTTGAGGGTACCGCTGCCCCACGGATTAGAAGAGGTAGGCGGCAGGTGGTGATAGCCCTGTCCGTCCTTTGTAATCGTCCACGTTCGGGAGTGGGTATTGGGCCTTTATGATAAGACGTCCTACTGTCGTCCCTTGATGAGGGAACCACTGGATACCTCGATACGTCCTCTTGCATATGATCATTGAATGAGCTTGTATAGGGTATTTTAGTATATCCAAGTCTCATATGTATGATGCTAATGAATCCTTATTAATCTTCACTAGTGTACTATACTAACTAAGAGTACCATAATGATGAGCAATGAACTTATGTGTGTCAACCTACCCATTCATTTCTATATCATTTACCCCTGCTTAGATTATGGTACATTAATACTGTTGTACGTAAAAGCATTGGATGGTACATCTCTCTTTTAACTAAACGCTTTCCCAGCGGATAAACAAATAACGATACTCTGGAATACTCTCGGGTGAAATGCTACAACGTACTTCTGTGTAACATCTAGATTTACGATGAAGTATCTCTAGTACCATTACTACTCTAAGTAGTGATGCTAAGAAATACCAACAAGCATTTCTGGCGCCGTTGCCGGGGAAAGCAGTGGTTAAAGAGATTTGATCATCCATGCAATTAGTACAACAAGATTAATTGCCAGTAATCTAGCAGGTTTACCCTTTTTTGCTCTATTTCTCTGTGATGTGAAACAGGGTAGTGCATGACTGGTTTCCAACTACCATCCAACTACGTCGAGAACCCGAATACCATAGGAAGGAGGGTACGTTCTCGTGTCGTAATCCCTCAGGTGTTCTTGTCGAAAACCGAACCAGTCATCGGAGAATCCTCCAACCAAGGAGAACAACCTGTTCCCGTAGCACCCCAATCGGAAGAAGCCATGGCCGACAGGACCATCCATGACTACTCCGCTTCGTCCGTTGCTCAGATCCCTACGGGTCCAGCAGTGGAAGTGGGGGATCATGCTTTTGAGCTGAAGGCCCCGCTGATCAACATGGTGCAGGCTAGCCCCTTCTGCGGGAAAGCCAATGAGGACGCCAGTGCTCACCTGCAGCATTTCCTGGAGGTATGCAGCACCATCACCATCCGAGGAGTGGATCAAGAGGCCATCAGGCTCCGCTTATTCCCGTTCTCACTGTTGGGAAGAGCCAAACAATGGTTCTATTCCAACCGTGAGGCGGTGAACACGTGGACCAAGTGCTCCAACGCCTTCTTGGCGAAGTTCTTCCGCATTGGGAAAACCATTGCCCTTTGGGGGAGAATTTCCAGTTTCCAGCAAGAATCCGGAGAAACAGTTTCGGAAGCATGGGATCGCTTCCAGGACTACATTCTGGCATGCCCCCACCATAGCATGCAAGAGTGGCTCCTGCTTCAAAACTTCTACCATGGGCTGTCCCAGACAGCCCGTGAACACATGGATGCTGCTGCTGGAGGAGCATTCCTCTCCTTGACCATGAACGCCGCCAAGCTTCTCATCGAGAAGATGGTGTCAAACCAATCCTGGAATGATGACTGTCTTCAGGGACGCAAACGCGGTATGCACACCGTAAAGGAGGTGGACATGCTAGCCGCCAAGATGGATCTTATTATGAAGCACCTCGACGACCGCACCAAGGATGGAGGCGCCGACAACGAAGGGCCACTGGACTCACACATGACGTGTGAGGTCTGTGGAGAAACTGGCCACTCGGGGAACAACTGCCCCGAGACACAAGAGGAGGTACATTTCATGAACGGCAACAATGGGTACCGGCCTCAAGGGAACTGGAATCAGCAACGCCCATTCTACCAAGGAGGTAACAATAATAACTCTTTCCTAATCAACCTTCCCTTAAAGATCTTGTCCTTGGTCAGGCCAAGATTAATGAGTCTATTTCCAAGAGGCTTGCTGCTAATGATAAGGCTCTGGAGGGCATAAACTCTAAAATAGAAAGTTTGTCCTCCACCTTCCAGAGCTAGCTGAGCTTTAACAAGATGTTAGAAACCCAATTAGCTCAGCTTGCTGCCGCTGTTCCTTCTGGTGATAAGGGGCGAATTCCTGGACAACCGGATTCGTCCTTTGAAAATGTTAAGGCTGTGTCCACGAGGAGCGGCAAGGCTTCTCGGGACCCAGTTCCCCCTAACCATGCAGGGAAAACATCACTAAGGAAGGAAATCCCAGAAGAAAGGGAAGAGCCTGAAGCCGAGCTAGCACCAGCTGGACAGACTGCGCTGCATGAGTTCTACGACTCCAACGTCTTGCCATTCCTGCAGCGTCAAAAGAAACCATCCGCGGATGAGCAATTCGCCAGGTTCGTAGAAGTTATACAAAAATTAAATATACATGTGCCATTGCTGGATGCTATGCAGGTACTGACCTATGCAAAGTACTTGAGGGATATTCTCAACAGCAAACGTCCACTCCCAAGTACCAAGGTCATAAAGTTGACTGAGGAGTGCAGTGCAGCCATCCTGAACAGGGTCCCAGAGAAGAAAAAGGACCCAGGATGCCCCACCATCACGTGTACAATCGGGACACAACACTTTGAGCATGCACTCTGTGATCTGGGGGCAAGTGTCAGCTTAATGGCAAAGGTAGTTTTTGACCGCCTAAACTATACTACCTTGTCTCCTACTCCCATGAGGTTACAGCTGGCTGATTCCATGGTCCGGTACCCGGAGGGAATAGCTGAGGACATTCCGGTGCGCATCCGGGATTGTTTCGTCCCAGTCGACTTTGTGGTGCTGGACAAGGATGTGGGCAATGACTCGTCGCTCATCCTAGGGCGACCCTTCTTGAGTACAGCAGATGCTCACATCAATGTGGGTGCTGGAGAGATTCAGCTCCACATAAATGGAAAGAAGGAGAAGTTTGAGTTCAGGCCAAAGGTGGAGCAGTGCTCCATGATCAAAATCAAGTATGGGAGAAATAGTCAGAACGTCAAAGAGGTGGAGGTGATGCCTCCAGAGAAAGACAGCCTGATTAAGTTCATGGAAAAGTTCTGGAAGAAGGATTTCCCCATCCAGTATTATGCAAAGCACAACAAGAAGTCTACACGAGGTGCAAAAGCACAGACAAAGAAAACACCGGAACAGGCTGTCGACTGCCAGAAAAAGGGAAAACAGGTATGGCGGGTTAAATGATCTGTATCCTCATCTCTAGGGTCAGATGCTGCTTCGTCAAGTTGAATCCTACAAGGAGACGTCTTCGCTCGATGACGTAAAACACGAGTCCTGCGCCGACAGGTACATCGGTGTCAACAGACTAGCTTGGGGAGGACACTCAATCAGGTAAGCTCAGGTAAGTATTGTTGAATAAAGTTTTTCGTTCGAATAAAGTTAGTAAATGAGAGCCATCCATGATAATCCCTTAAATGTTTTAAGTCCATGCTTAAATCTTTTATTTTGGATATGATGAAAAGTTGCTCTTACTTCTCTCTTGTACCTATGTTTCAACCTATTATTCTCTTAAGTTTTGAGTTTGCTGGTTGAGCATGATCTTTTCTGTTATCTTGTCTATCTGTGGGTAGCATATGCAAGCTCTAGTCTAGGTTGTTGTTGGCTATGATATGATAAGACTTGAGTTGCCCTAAGATCTTACTAAGCTGGACTTGATAACTGGAGTTTTCTCTTTTAAAATAAAATAAAGAGTTCCTTATGGTGATTAAATTCTCTACCAAAGCTCATAATGTTTTAAACCCCTACATAAGCAACTTGCTTTTGCAATGAGTTTTGTCAAGGTCACTATGGTTCTTAGAGATTTACTTCATGCTTTTAAAGCCAAGATCACGTACACGCCACCATACACATGTTATACTTCTACTCTGGAAGTAAACATGACACCCATCCATCCACAAAATAAAAGCTCTACATAAGGTTTAGTACCCTAACTTTATTGCAAAAAGAGACATGTGGCTATTCAAAAAAAAAGACAGCAAATAAAGGCTCTAGGTTCAAACAGTAAAGCCATGTCTCTAAAAGCAACTCTTTAAGGGAAGAGGAGCCTGAAAAAAAGAAAAAAAAAGAAAAGAGCTATCATTTACCATGCCACATACACACGTGCACATCTTGGCTTGAAGGTATGATTTATTTCTCCTTGAATCCTGATTTTGACTTTACAATATGTGCATAACAAGTATGCTATATAGCTCTCCTAGCACAAACTCCACTTCAATGAGTGACAAGAGAGTTGAGAGAGGAAAAGGGTAAGGAAACACGCCATGAGTGACTAGAGAGTACCACCTAAGGAACTCCGCCTTTTGAAAAAAAATCCCAAAACCTCTAGTTTGATTGTCAAGCAAGGTAAAAGGCAAGGTGCTTGGTCTAAGTCGTTCTAGCCACCAACTGCCCAAGACAAGGAGAAGCTACGAGCCCCATAAAAGGCCAAGGTAATTAGGGAAGTTTATTTTACCAGCTTATTCAATCCTTGGTAGAATATCTTGCTGAACCACTGGTACTTTTGAGGAGTAATGAGGAAGCAACTCCTGATCCACTGAGCCTAAAAGTTCTAGTCTTTGCTCGGGACGAGCAAAGGTTAAGCTTGGGGGAGTTGTTGACGGTCTTTATAACATAAAATCCAACCATCAATAGGCTCAGAAACCAATAAAGATCAAAGCATAACTTAGGCATTTGTATTCAAATAAGGTTGTACCATGCATATCTGGAATATATTTGAGTACAGGGACTTCGGTGAAAAAGATGGACGAAACTGGGCACAGGCCCAGGTCGGCCGACCTAGTTAGGTCGGGCGACCTGGACTGAACCCCGATGGAGCCCATTTCCTACACAGGTCAAGAAGCACACCAAGGAAGAATCGTGAACATTGATTCATGGTCGGTGGAAGTTAATGGTGAAAATGAGCCACATGTCCATCTCATGGATTGAAGGGCCCACAACCAGAGCTAAATGCACCCAAATCGACAGAACCCACCTGGAACCGACCTTAGGACCCACATATCAGTCTCCCAGAGGAAGATGGGCCCTAAAGGCGGTTATAGGGCGTCGGCCGACCCAGCCAGGTTGGCCGATCCCGGCGTGCGTCCGACTCGGCCCTCCTTTGACCTGCAACTGTAAACCGCCATGGAGATTACATCTGAGCCGTGAAGTGCTGAAGATGGTGGATCCAAGGGTCGGACGACCTGGGGGATTCGGCCGACCTAGGCCCACCTCCCAACTGCCTCAACCGCCTTTGGCCGACTCCAACCGCCTTTGTGATGCTATAAATACCTGCAAAGGGCGCCGTACTCAACACACACCAGAAGAAGAGCTCTCCTTTGCTACAAGCTTAGTCTTAGTCTTAGTAGTGATAGTCATAATGTTAGATCTTCTGAAGGGCTTCCGGAGGAGTCTTGGTGAGTTCTAGAGTTCAGTTCTTGTATTCTCTTACTTACTTGTAGTACTCTGAGCTTAATGGAAATACCTTCATACTTATGTTGTATGCCTCAGTTATACCTTATCCACTTAGCATATACTACTTATGTCTTACACCTTATTCAAGTGAACGTATGTTATGGCATTGGCTCAATGTGCCTCTTGGTTGCTCTATTTATTAACGTGATAGATAGAGTTGTATTACATATTGCAAGCATGGTGTTTGGGATATGGAATACTGTTGAGGGTACCGCTGCCCCATGGATTAGAAGAGGTAGGCGGCAGGTGGTGACAGCCCTGTCCGTCCTTTGTAATCTTCCACGTTCGGGAGTGGGTATTAGGCCTTTAAGATAAGACGTTCTACAGTCGTTCCTTGATGAGGGAACCACTGGATACCTCGATATGTCCTCTTGCATATGATCATTGAATGGAGCTTGTATAGGGTATTGTAGTATATCCAAGTCCCATATGTATGATGCTAATGAACCCTTATTAATCTTCACTAGTGTACTATACTAACTAAGACTACCATAATGATGAGCAATGAACTTCTGTGTGTCAACCTACCCATTCATTTCTATATCATTTACCCCTGCTTAGATTATGGTACATTAATATTGTTGTACGTAAAAGCATTGGATGGTACAACTCTCTTTTAACGAAACGCTTTCCCAGCGGATAAAATAATAATGATACTCTGGAATACTCCCGGGTGAAATGCTACAACGTACTTCTGTGCGCTTGCAGAATATCTGTAATGTCTAGATTTACGATGAAGTATCTCTAGTACCATTACTACTCTAAGTAGTGATGCTATGAAATACCAACAAGCATTTCTGGCGCCGTTGCCGGGAAAAGCAGTGGTTAAAGAGATTTGATCATCCATGCAATTTGTACAACAAGATTAATTGCCAGTAATCTAGCAGGTTTACCCTTTTTTTGCTCTATTTCTCTATGATGTGAAACAGGGTAGTGCATGACTGGTTTCCAACTACCATCCAACTACGTCGAGAACCCGAATACCATAGGAAGGAGGGTACGTTCTCGTGTCGTAATCCCTCAGGTGTTCTTGTCGGAGACCGAACCAGTCATCGGAGAATCCTCCAACCAAGGAGAACAACCCGTTCCCGTAGCACCCCAACCAGAAGAAGCCATGGCCGACAGGACCATTCATGACTACTCCGCTCCGTCCGCTGCCCAGATCCCTACGGGTCCAGCAGTGGAAGTGGGGGATCATGCTTTTGAGCTGAAGGCCCCGCTGATCAACATGGTGCAGGCTAGCCCCTTCTGCGGGAAAGCCAATGAGGACGCCAGTGCTCACCTGCAGCATTTCCTGGAGGTATGCAGCACCATCACCATCCGAGGAGTGGATCAAGAGGCCATCAGGCTCCGCTTATTCCTGTTCTCACTGTTGGGAAGAGCCAAACAATGGTTCTATTCCAACCGTGAGGCGGTGAACACGTGGATCAAGTGCTCCAACGCCTTCTTGGCGAAGTTCTTCCCCATTGGGAAAACCAATGCCCTTCTGGGGAGAATTTCCAGCTTCCAACAAGAATCCGAAGAAACAGTTCCGGAAGCATGGGATCGCTTCCAGGACTACATTCTGGCATGCCCCCACCATAGCATGCAAGAGTGGCTCCTGCTTCAAAACTTCTACCATGGGCTGTCCCAGACAGCCCGTGAACACATGGATGCTGTTGCTGGAGGAGCATTCCTCTCCTTGACCGTGAACGCCGCCAAGCTTCTCATCGAGAAGATGGTGTCAAACCAATCCTGGAATGATGACCGTCTTCAGGGACGCAAAAGCGGTATGCACACCGTAAAGGAGGTGGACATGCTAGCCGCCAAGATGGATCTTATTATGAAGCGCCTCGACGACCGCACCAAGGATGGAGGCGCCGACAACGAAGGGCCACTGGACTCACACATGACGTGTGAGGTCCGTGGAGAAACTGGCCACTCGGGGAACAACTGCCCCGAGACACAAGAGGAGGTACATTTCGTGAACGGCAACAACGGGTACCGGCCTCAAGGGAACTGGAATCAGCAACGCCCATTCTACCAAGGAGGTAACAATAATAACTCTTTCTCTAATCAACCTTCCCTTAAAGATCTTGTCCTTGGTCAGGCCAAGATTAATGAGTCTATTTTTAAGAGGCTTGCTGCTAATGATAAGGCCCTGGAGGGCATAAACTCTAAAATAGAAAGTTTGTCCTCCACCTTCCAGAGCCAGCTGAGCTTTAACAAGATGTTAGAAACCTAATTAGCTCAGCTAGCTGCCGCTGTTCCTTCTGGTGATAAGGGGCGAATTCCCGGACAACCAGATTCGTCCTTTGAAAATGTTAAGGCTGTGTCCATGAGGAGCGGCAAGGCTACTTGGGACCCAGTTCCCCCTAACCATGCAGGGAAAACATCACTAAGGAAGGAAATCCCAGAAGAAAGGGAAGAGCCTGATGCCGAGCTAGCACCAGCTGGACAGACTGCGCCGCATGAGTTCTACGACTGCAACGTCTTGCCATTCTAGCAGCGTCAAAAGAAACCATCTGCGGACGAGCAATTCGCCAGGTTCGTAGAAGTTGTACAAAAATTAAATATACATGTGCCATTGCTGGATGCTATGTAGGTACCGACCTATGCAAAGTACTTGAGGGATATTCTCAACAGCAAACGTCCATTCCCAAGTACCGAGGTCGTAAAGTTGACTGAGGAGTGCAGTGCAGCCATCCTGAACAGGGTCCCAGTGAAGAAAAAGGACCCAGGATGCCCCACCATCACGTGTACAATCGGGACACAGCACTTTGAGCATGCACTCTGTGATCTAGGGACAAGTGTCAGCGTAATGCCAAAGGTAGTTTTTGACCGCCTAAACTATACTACCTTGTCTCCTACTCCCATGAGGTTGCAGCTGGCCGATTCCACGGTCCGGTACCCAGAGGGAATAGCTGAGGACATTCCGGTGCGCATCTGGGATTGCTTCGTCCCTGTCGACTTTGTGGTGCTGGACAAGGATGTGGGCAACGACTAGTCGCTCATCCTAGGGCGACCCTTCTTGAGTACAGCAGATGCTCACATCAATGTGGGTGCTGGAGAGATTCAGCTCCACATAAATGGAAAGAAGGAGAAGTTTGAGTTCAGAGGTGGAGCAGTGCTCCATGATCAAA
>CM014276.1:4496702-4512156 GCA_004135705.1 Alloteropsis semialata | reverse complement strand
TGACCGCCGCCGCCGCGCCTGCAGCAGGTTGGCCCGGCCCCCCAGTGCCCCGCCGTCCCCGGCGCTCTGAGTCAGCCGAGCGGGGCTGACGTCAACCCCTGCTCGGCTGACGTCATTTTTTTTGTTTAGCTTTAATTATGCATTTGTTACCCTTCAAAATCTAGAATTTACATGATTATTAGTGTATATGGAAATTAGATTATTAGTATGGAAATATTAGTGTATATGGAAATTAGATTATTAGTGTATATGGAAATTAGATTATTAGTGTATATGGAAATAAGATTATTAGTGTATATGGAAATTAGATTATTAGTATGAAAATATTAGTGCATATGGAAATTAGATTATTAGTGTATATGAAAATTATATTATTAATATGGAAATATTAGTGTATGTGGAAATTAGATTATTAGTGTATATGGAAATTAGATTATTAGTGTATATGAAAATTAGATTATTAGTGTATATGGAAATTAGGTTATTAGTGCATATGGAAATTAGATAATTAGTATGGAAATATTAGTGCATATGGAAATTAGATTATTAGTGTATATGGAAATTAGATTATTAGTATGGAAATTTTAGTGTAGGTGGAAATTAGATTATTAGTGTATATGGAAATTAGATTATTAGTGTATATGAAAATTAGATTATTAGTGTATATGGAAATTAGATTATTAGTGTATATGGAAATTAGATTATTAGTGTATACGGAAATTAGATTATTAGTATGGAAATATTAGTGTATATGGAAATTAGAATTATTAATGTATATGGAAATATGATTATTAGTGTATGTTTATTATGAATATATTTATTATGCATGTGTAAGGATAATATAGGATTATATGTATGCATGTGTGAGGACAATTTATGATTATATGAAAAATTTATTTTTTAGACGAATGAATGTGTAAGGACAATTTATGATTATATGTATGCATGTGTAAGGAAAAATTGTATTATGAGTATAGAAATTCGTAGATATTTGTTATGATTGTATGATTATAGGAAATTTTATGAGTCAGGGTCTCAAGCAAAGGGTCCGACTTTAGTTGAATATTGTTCAGCAATTCACATGGAAACGTTAGTATCGGCCAATGCAAAAGTTGTAGATGAATCAATGGGCTACAACTTTTATAAAGGAACCATTAACATTTGATCAACAGTTGGAAAGTTCTGCGATTTCCTGGAACACACGCAAAGGGTACGTGTTATTGCCTCGCACCTCTCCCCCCTAGGCCTGGGGTTGATCAGACTCAGAACAATTGCGCAAAGAGATCAGTTGGTCCGTGAATCACCCATGAACCTAGGACAAAATCACATTGTTACTGTGGTGAAGCATGATGAGGGTTACAATTCCAGATCATGTACCTATACTCGTGTTTGCTGGATCATGTTCTTGGCCTTCCCCTTAGATTACCAGAAAGACTTATATATCAGAGCTGCTGTTGCCCTTTTGGCCGTATGCTAGAGTGGTACAGAGATGAAAACAAGTCAAGAATCCTGGTCCAAGCTCTCATTCTAGGTGCAGATAGAGTTCCTCATAGTCTGATTGTCTCCAGAGGCACCCTAATTGGTGGAATGGGTAGATCATGGGCTGTTCCGGTGTACATTCTGAATGGAAATTTCCCAGATGCTTTTCCTGCAGATGAGGACCCAGTGCCGATTGATGGTGAGCCTCACCCAGAGCACCCACCTATTGTCTTTGGCCCTAATCCACAGGCTCCAAACTGGCAGAATGAGCAGCATGGTGGTGCAGAGAATCTGGGCATTTTTGGAGCTAATCCTCACCCAAACCACCAAGTTCAGCAGCCAATCATCCAGGAACCAGAAGAGAATGATGATGAAGTAGAGGACATGGTAATGGAAGCAGCAGATGATAACTTACAGGGTCAGAATAATGCAGCTCCACATCAGGTCATGGACCTTGATATGTCTGGCTCATCAATGAACTTCCTTAGAGCAACTGGCCCAGACATTGCTCTTGATGATGTCTTCAAGGAAATCCAAACAGAGGATGGGTCATCCTCCTCCAGTGATGCTTCCTCACCCCTAAATGAAGACATGATTAGATTTATTGTAGCTCAAAATCACTGTGCAACTTTGGCAATCTTCCACAGAAAAGGCATCCCACATGCTTCAGAATACAATCAGTTTGCAGGCCCCAGGAACACACTTGTTTTCAGGCCTGTGGTGATTGAAATTGATCTCATGATGCCACAAGTTAGTCAGCCAACAGATCACTCTTCAGGCATGGAAATAGTTCCTTGGCAGCCATGTATCCCAGCAGCTCTTCTCCAACTTTGCCCATCTGTTCTATCTGCTTGGCGCCAAAAAAGCAACAACAGTCACTCCCACATCTGGCCCAGAGTTTCACCTTTGTTGGGCATGAGGCCCAGGAGTCAGAGCCACAAAACCAGAGTACCCAAATTTGGCCCAGCTCACAGTCTAAAAGAGGCCGAAAGAAGAAGGTGACAAGAACAGGAAACATTTCCTTGCCAAACACTGTATCCAACCCAGCAACCCCCCTGGTGAAAAGCAGTGTCAGAAGAAGCTCAAGACTGAACAAATCAGATGGCTTCTGTGAAGTAAGACTTGAGCGAGAGCCTGCAAAGAAAAGGAAGATTAGCATCATTCAGATCGACGAACAGACAAGGGAAGAAGGACCTGTTCCTCTAACAGTACTCCAGGGTTGGGGAATTGATTGTGGTATAGCTCCTGGTGAGCTATCCAATGAGGTGCTGATGCAGGAACCATCAGCAACCCAAGGTGATGAAGATGAAACACATGAAGATGTTCAAACATAGATCTGGTGGAGGCTATGTTCAACTGGGGAAGCCCTTATCTATTCATCCTTTTCCCCTCTTTTGTTGCATCTGGTTTAGCCTTGAACTAAATATGTATGATTCTCGCCTTCCCCACTTACTGATGCTAGTCTCAGTAAGTTTTATCGTCTTCTCTGAACTTGTTATCGATGAATAGTCGAAATTGGAACATTTTGTGCTGGAACATTCGTGGTTTCAACGCTCAGGATAAATGGGATGCTGTTAGAAACAAAATTGAGGAAAGTGGATGTTCTATTGTCTGCATCCAGGAGACAAAGCGTGAAATGATTGATACCCAATTCATCAGAAACTTTGCTCCACGACGCTTCGATCATTTTGACTATATGCCATCCATTGGTGCCTTGGGTGGACTTCTTATAATCTGGTCTAGCTCTTCTTTTGGGGGTCTTGTCCTAGAAAAGCTTCAATTCAGCATAACCGTTAATTTCACCTCAGTTCACAACAGAGATCAATGGCGCTTGACTAATGTCTATGGCCCCTGTGACGAGCCTGGGCGAGCAAACTTTATCAACTGGTTCAAAAATTGTGAAGTAACCAATGCAGATAACTGGCTTTTCTTGGGAGATCTTCTATAGGTCTCTGGAGAATAGAAATAGGCCGGGTGGCAACCTACCAGACACCCTGATTTTTAACGATGCAATTGGGCATCTTGGCCTAATTGAATTACCCATAAAAGGAAGAAGCTACACCTGGAGCAACATGCAGTCTGATCCCCTCTTAGAACAATTGGATTGGTTCTTCACGTCCCCGAACTGGACCCTGGACTTCCCAAACACAGAAGTTCTACCCCTAGCCAAGATCACTTCAGATCACATACCGTGTAAAATCTCAATTAGTAGCAAAATCCCACAATCCAACATCTTTAGATTTGAAAACTACTGGGCAGAACATGATGATTTTCTAAACACGGTTCAGAATAGTTGGTCCAGTAATCGCAGAGCAGCAAACCCAGTGAAGCAAATATCAGCCAGTCTCAAGAAACTTAGAGCAGATCTCAAAGATTGGAGCAGAGAACTATCTAAACTAGGCCAGCTCATCAGGAACTGTAATACTGTCATTGCCTTCCTGGACTCCATAGAAGATAAAAGGCATTTGTATAACCCAGAAGTAAACCTCAGAAGATTGATCAAGAAGCAGTTAAGAACCTTGTTGCAACACAAGAATATATATTGGAAGAACAGATATAAAACCAACAGGGTCAAATTTGGAGATGAATGCACAAAGTTTTTTCATGCAATGGCCACCATCTCTTTCAGGAAAACACTATCTCACAGATACTTAATGACAGTGGTGCTTGGATACAAGATCATGAAGGCAAAGCTGGGCTGCTCTGGAACTCTTTTAAGAATAGAATGGGAGTTAGCAGTGGAATCATCATGCACTTCAACCTTCATCATCTGATAGTACCCAGAGACAACCTACAGGGTTTAATTGGGCCTTCTGAGGAAGATGAGATAGATAACATTATCAGAAAAATGCCACCAGACAAAGCCCCAGGGCCAGATGGATTTAATGGTCTCTTCTTGAAAAAATGTTGGCACATAATAAAAGCTGAGTTCTATAACTTGTGCAATGCTTTTCACATGGGCACAGCTAACATGGAAGGCATCAACACTTCTTATATCACATTGGTACCAAAAACTGGAAGCCCTGAGACAGTCAATGACTACAGACCAATCTCTTTGATGGACATCAGTCCCAAGATTATCAACAAGATCCTTGCAGACAGATTATAGGCAGAGATCATCAGCCTGGTACACAAGAACCAATATGGTTTCATCAAAACAAGAACAATACAAGACTGTCTAGCTTGGAGCTTTGAGTACATTCATCAGTGCCACCAGTCCAGAAGAGAAGCCATAATTCTCAAGCTTGACTTTGAAAAGGCCTTTGACACTGTGGAACACCAGGCAATAACAGCAATCATGGAATGTATGGGCTTCCCTGAAAAATGGATTAATTGGACAAACTGCATCCTTGGCTCTGGATCATCTGCTATCTTGCTAAATGGAGTGCCTGGGAAATTTTTCAAATGCAAACGAGGAGTAAGGCAAGGAGACCCTCTCTCACCTCTACTATTTGTTCTTGCTGCAGAATTGCTACAAGTCTTAGTCAACAAAGCAGCATCTCTGAACCTTCTCCAAGCTCCAATACCTCAGCCATGTGAAGACTTCCCAATAGTGCAGTATGCAGATGACACACTACTAATTATGCAAGCTGACGCCAGGCAACTGTTCTTCCTCAAATCACTACTCAGGTCTTTTGCAGAATCCACAGGGCTGAAAGTCAATTACAGAAAGTCTCAGATGCTACCAATTAATGTGTCCCCAGAAAAAATTGAATGCTTAGCACAAACTTTTGGCTGCTCCATTGGCACCATGCCTTTCACCTACCTGGGTCTACCAATGGGCACGACAAAACCAAGAATGGAAGACCTCACACCATTGATGGATAGAGTTGAGAGAAGCTTGTCAGGATGCAGCACTTGGCTGTCATATTCAGGTAGACTTCAAATGGTGAACTCAGCACTGACACCAATTATAACATATGCAATGTGCACAATCAGGCTACCAAGGGGAGTCATTGAAAACATAGATCGTATCAGAAAACAATGTCTCTGGAGAGGAAACTCAGATAAGAAAAAAGGAGGTAATCTTGTAGCATGGGAAACTGTCCAGAAACCAAAGGCAAAACACAATCGGCACCTTTGTTCATCTCATCTTGAGGGTCTCCCAAGCTTCTTCTGCTGTCTCCTATTCAGCCAATAGAAAAAGGGTTTCTTCATGTACTGCTTGATAGATGGTTGCCAACGCCATTTGATCAACTCTCTTTCACTCACCAGCTCCACCGGATCAGAGGGCTCAATAGCCCCCCAAACTCCTTGAGCACGCATGAACACCTTCATCTTCATAGCCCAGATTGCATAGATCGTCTTCGACAACATGGGATAATGGAGGGACACACCACTGCCCCTCCCTTGCTCGAGATGTCAAGCCATCATCCTTGTTGTCCTTGAGGTCGCCTCCCACCATGATGTACACCAAGTTCTTGATACCACTATTGGCCCAGGCCTCTCACGATGGTTGTTCTTGGTGGAAATAAAAGAACACAAGTATAATGGACTCCATATAGAGATGAATTTCCAGGAGCACGACTCTCCCTAGCTCCTCTCTATTTTTCTTTATATATTATCAAATGATGGGTGTGAATCCAAATACATAGATGAGATATTTCAGTATTTGGGTCTTAATTCACATGTCTTTCAAAATTTGACATCCAATTCATATGTCTCTCAGAATTTGACACCGAGTACACGAATTGTTCAATTTTAGGTGTTTTTACCCAACATCGCAATTTCTCTTATTTTCTCTTTTCTTTTCCTCTTCCAGGGCATGTCAGATTCCCATTTTGCCCCTTCCTTGTAAAACCCTCATGATTATGGGAGGGCGGTCACTGGCGACACTATAACTCAGTTAGAGGGGGAGTCCCCTTCCCATGATACGTCTTGTCCTTCTAACAAGGGCGGTGGGGGCATCCCCCTTCACCCATGATTATCACGTCAAGCTGGGCAGGGCAGCAGACCCACAGTACCCCGGCGTGGGGCGTCAGATAGACCCGGGATACCACAGGGTTCCCCAGCCATCCTGGGCAGACCCGAGGGCCCTACAGTGGGCCCTATCGTGCTGTCAGGCGGGTAGCACCACTTGCAGGGCAGCGCCATCAAGAGAGTCGGTTTTACACCTAGACGCGGTAACTCTCCACTCCTGGGCCTAGGGAGAGAGGGATAAGTAGGCATCAAAGGGACACTTGTAGAGGGATGGGATCCCACAATCAGCTAAGTTTTACAAGAACACAACACACAAGACGTAGGGTCTTACACCTCAGGATGGTTTGAACCTGACTAAAACACCTAGTCACAAAGATCCCACGAGACGAATCGCTACGCGTGTTACACCCCTGGCAGAATCTCTAAATGGGGGTTCCCTAGAATCTCTGCTCGTGGTACTAACCAACAGTCACCATGCATACCAATATACAAGTATGGAGGAAACAGTGAAAATATTGATTTTGATGTTAACTGCACTTCTCAAATTGAGAGTTCCATTAAACACATATAAAAGTGTGATGCAAAATATAAAAAAAGTTATTTAATAATTAAAATAGAGCTGAAGGTAAATAAGTTTGATAATTAGCTATGATCCTAGATTCTATTGATTTCTTATACGCGTGTCCTCTAAAGTTGTTAGCTCATGCGAGGGCACGGGTTAATAGGCTAGTTTATTCGTAAAGTCATAATCAGCAAAACCAGAAGGCAAATCCATGCATGTCTATTTCATTCCTCAGATGCTCATGCATTGTTTGACGATGATCAAATCAAATCCTTTTCTGGTTGGCTTTCTATAGATATTGATATATGTTTTTGTCTTGCCCGGTTCTTAGACGAGAGCTTGAAAGCTGGGTTTTCTTTAACCTTTTGAAGGGTTTAGTTAGTACTCTAATCATTTTAGTTTTTTTAGAGAAAGCCATGATATTATTCTATGGTAATTGGTGACATCATTGACTCTAAATCCTGGCTCCGTCCATGCTCTAGTTTCCACTTTCTTCCGTAAGCGGCTAAGCCCTTAGAGCATCTCCAGCAGTTCCCTAATAAGTTTTTCCCATAATCAGTTAATGAGATGTCCTAATATTTTTTCATGATTATTGTGGGAGTTGCTTTTGCAGTTCCCAATAATCTTGTGCCGCCAACTACTGGGAAATGGAGAACCGCTAGAGATGCTCTTAGGCACCTAACTGATCAATGAGTTCAGCAAACTTCTATATGTACTCATGGTTAGAGCCATTCAGCTAGAGCAAGTACAATAAGGAGCTGTAAGTAGGGCAATAGGCTGAATGGTGAGGTGGAGGAGAGAAGAGAAGAGAGAGAAGGGAAGCAGGGTGTAAGTTTATTGCCCGTTCATGCACAAGAACCAAGAAAATCTGTAAGGGTGACAAGTGAGCCATGTATTAATAGTGAAGGCTTAACCACTATATGGATAGGCTGAAAGATGGACTACAAATATCCATACAGCCAGCAGCACGCTGTATAATTAACCTTGCTCTTAATAATGTGAAATAATTGCCTTATTAATAAGAAACTCCTATTGTTCTCTACCAAAGTTCGCATGTTTATTCGGAGTCATACTCAGCGAAACCAGAAGGCAAATCCATGCGTGTCTATATATTTCATTCCTCTCATTCAGCCAGGCTCGCAAGCTCCCTGAGGAAGGCGTCGACATTGTCCGGCTTGAGGAACATGGCCGACACCTCCACCCCGCCGTCGTCCCTCACCGTCCTGCACGGCGGGCACACCACACATCCCGGCTCGTCCGCTGGCCACCTGGCTTGCCACAGCACCCGCGCCGGCGCTCCGCCGCCGAGGTCTATCGCGTGTAACCCCAGGTGCCTCCAGTCCGTCACTCTGAACGCGTCGTACCATTCGATCGGCGCCTGATCTACCGCCGCCCCGCTGCTCGACAGCAGGTCTGGTACCTTCTCCTTGGCGCGCCTGATGAGGCCGACAAGGTCGGCGAGGCTGCTGCTCGCCACCACACCCGCCGTCGCCGGGACCACCTGCACGCGGATGCAGTTGCCGTAGTAGCCGGCCGGCGCCCCGGCCTGCGCGCTCATGTTGCACACAAATTTGAGAGGCGCGGGAGACTCGCCGGAGGACATGGCCGCGCGGGTGCGGCAACGCCAGAGCACCGCCATGACGGCCTCCAGCACCGTGCAGGGCCCTCCAGCTTTGACGCGGCTGATCAGGCTGGAGGGGACGATGATGTCGAGCCAGGCCAGATGATGCTGGAGCTCGTGGTGGTCGAGCGTCGTCTTCCACGCGGGCGCGGGCGCGGGCGCGGCCACAGTTGACGATGCGAGAGAGTCGCCCTTGTCCCACCGCCTGACAAGCACGACGGAAGGCGGCGACACCCCACGCGCGAGCTCGCCAACGGTCTGCAAGAACTGCCCCATCCCCGCACCGTCCGTGTTGACAACCAAAATTGGCACAGGCCAGGATAACCGGTCAGACCGGTTAGCCTGACCGGTCTGACCGGTCTGGCACAGGATGTTGTGGTGCTGGCGCATTGAAGACCGCAACAATCGGTCCTAGTTCGATGGAAGTGACATGGTCTCTGGAATGACCGACTATTGCAGTGCTAAGGGCTCAGGAGGACCGCAATTATTGGTGCAAGAAGCAAAAGATGACATACTCTCTGGAATGAGCGAAAGTTGCGGTGCTTAGGATTCAAGAGGACCGCAAGAGTCGGTGGAAGAGCAAGACTGCAAGATGAGGGAGTCCGACCCAGACCGGTCTGACCGGTGTGGGGGACCGGTCAGACCGGTTACCCTTTTTGTAATCCGACTAGGACTCTTAATCTAGGATTCCGAGGTTGTAACGAGTTGTAATTTGGTTTCCTTGCGGGACAGGACCTACCCTCCCTATAAATATAAGGAGATTCGGCCGATTGAAGACACAACAATCGAATCTATCAAATTTACTACTTTTACCTTTACTTTTTCGTATCTCTCAAACCCTAGCTTTTCCAAGCTTACTTGCTGTTCTTCTTACGTCTCCGTACCGTTTGAAGGCGTCCTAGGTGGCTTGCCGACCCTAAGGCACCCCTGACGACGTTCTCCCTAACGGATCTTTCCAGGAGGCATTTTTAGGGTTCGCTCTCATTTTCCTGCAGGAACCGATCTGACCGGTTGCCAGGACCGGTCCGACCGGTCTGCGCAGAGGAGCTGCGAGCACCCCGTTATCTGCTGCGCGTTCCAGCGCTCTCGTGTGTTGACCTAATTTCTGCGTCAACATACTTTTGGCGGCTCCGCTGGGGAATTGGAGATCTGGTTCGTGCAGCCGATCTATCTAATTCAATCTAGATGGGTTTCAACACCGAGTTCGATCTTGAGAACATCATCGTCGTCAAGGACGATGAACTTTCTGCTGAAGATCGCCAAGGGCTTGAGGAGTACCTGAAGAAGAAGGCAGAAGAAGAACGCATCTACTACCTGTCGCACTTCAAGAAGGACCACAAGGGCGTGGTCTCCAAGATCAAGGAAGTAGATGCAACTGCTACATCTTCAGCGGCACCTCCTAAGGTACAACCTGATGAAAACGCTCATGAAGTTTTTCTTAAGTACATGGAGGATAAATTGGCTGAGAATAATGTCAAGTTGGTTAATTGGATGCATAACAAGTGCTTAGAATCGGAAGGCAAACAGCCCATGGTTGAACCATCTGCCGCCGATCCTAGTCTTTTGATTCCTAAAATTCCTATTATACCTGATTTTAAAACAACGGTAGCAAAGCACATAGAGCAACCTACATATGGCATGCCGTTGAATTATTTTGAAGGCCAATCTGTTACGCCATCCAATCCAATGTTTATTCGGCCTACTGCGCCTCAGCCGTTTGCAACTTTGCCTAATTCGGTTAATCATGGCCGTATTAACAATGAAGTTGTGAATTTTGCCCCACCAAATCCAAACTATGGATATTCTGTACCCCCACCAGTACAAAATTTATTTTCACAAGGCCCAGTACCTTACGAACTTTTCGGAAGGTTCGGCCAACAGTTGCAGGGACAGATGTCGGCCAACCAATCTGGCCAGCACCAACCGGTCAGACCGGTCCTGGGGGGACAGATACGGGGAATTTGTCTTCTACTCCCGTACAAAATACTCAGCAGCCAAATCTACAGGATAATTCATTAGAGTATTTAGATAAAATATTTTCTAAGTACAAATTTGATTTGGCTTCAGCTCTTAAAGAAAATTTGGGAGTAGATGTCAGGGATAAGGCTAGGTTATACCAAAAGCCTTATGTTCCTAGATTTGAATTAGTTCCTCTTCCTACTGGTTTTAGACTTCCTAATTTTGTCAAATTTAATGGGGAGGATTTTAAGAGCACTTTTGAACACATAAGTCAGTACATGGCACAACTAGGCGATTTTGGTTCTATTGAGGCTTTAAAAGTGCGTTTATTTTCTTTGTCTCTAACTGGTACTGCTTTTTCATGGTTTATATCATTGGCTCCTCATTCTATTATTTCATGGGAACAGTTAGAGCAAAAATTTCATGATCACTTCTTTTCGGGCAGCAATGAGCTTAAATTGTCACATCTTACATCAGTTAGGCAATCACGGGATGAGACTGTTAATGATTATATTAAACATTTCTTTGATACTAAAAACCGTTGCTTTGGTGTTAATATTGTCGAAAAGGATCTTACTGATTTGGCTTTGAATGGTTTACGTTCTCACATTAAGGAGAAATTAGAGGGCTTTGATTTCTTTAATGTAAACCAAGTGCATCAAAGAGCTTTGAATGGTTTACGTTCTCACCTTCAGGAGAAATTAGAGGGCCTTGATTTCTTCAATGTGAACCAAGTGCATCAAAGAGCTTTGGCTGCTGAAAGCCAAAGCAAAGATTTAAAAGAAAGCCATAGAACTCATCAGGCTAATGTACATAATGTAGAATATGATTCTAGTAGTTCCGATGAAGAGTCTCATGAGGTGTTGGCTGCTGAATTTGTATGGCCGGCATCTAACAAGCTTTTACTTGCACATCTCTTAAGCCGACTCATAGGAATCGGCAGGAGGAAATGAAATTTATTTTTTGATGTATCTAAGTGCGATAAATTTTTTGATGAATTGCATAAGAATGGATATATCAAATGTTCTTTTACTATTCCATCACCCGAGGAGTTAAAGCGGCGTGCTTATTGCAAATTTCATAATTCTTTTTCTCATGTGACTAACAATTGCAATTTCTTTCATCGGCAGATTCAATCGGCTGTAAATGATGGACGATTGAGTTTAAATGAGATGCAAGTTGATAAGCGCCCGTTTCTAGTCAACAACATGGTGGTTAATACCATGGATCTATAGGATGCCAAGATGTTGGTTCGGCCCGACAATGCCGATGTAGCAGGAGGCAAAAACGTTGTGATTGGAGAACCAAGGAGGGTGATGGAAAATGAAAAAGTGCTTGGGAGAGAAGTAGTGCTTAAACAAGCTCCTGATGGAAAGAAAATCTTGACTATTACAGTGAAGACTTCTGAAGTTGGGGAGCAATCAAGCTCTCAAGCGCGGGATCAAAGGCCGGTTGTCCCTGCCCAGGGCAAACCAGTCAGACCGGTTGCCCAGACCGGTCAGACCGGTCCAGCCTAGAGGCTGGTCCGAACTTTTGTGCCTAAACGTCCTGAAGTTAGTACTTGGAAGACGAACCAGGACAAAGATCAGGGGAAAACTTTCAAGCCGAGGGCGACCTTTGATCAAGTCATGGCCAAGCACATGCAAAACACGGCCGTTCAACAAGATCGGCCACTAAAAAAGAGACCAAGTTTGCCACCAAAGAATTCTGGTGTGATGAAGGCACCAAGGGGACAGTGGAATCAGGGTCCAAGCTCATCTAATGGTGCTGGTCCTTCTAGGCCACGGACATATCAACCTCCTCCTCCACAACTTATTTGGAGGGATGGTATAATGTACGTGCCTTACTGTCCTGTACCAAATCAACCACGGCCTGGGGTTCCTGTTCATGCCAGAATAACTCCACAACAACCTAGGCCTACAGGTTTTCAACTGAGACAGGTGTTTGTGCCTCAGCAGCACAGACCGGTCAGACCGGTTCCCTCGACCGGTCAGACCGGTTTCCAACAGAGGCCGGTGTTTGTGCCCCAGCAGCACAGACCGGTCCAACCGGTTGCTGCGACCGGTCAGACCGGTTTCTAGAGGAGGCCGGGCAAGGAGCCGGCTAAGCAAGAATATCGTCCCGTTCTGAAGAAGGAAGAGCCTGCACCTGTTATTCCAAAGCCAGTTGTGAAAAGTGTGATTCAAATTGGCTCTATGGCTGTTAATCCATCGATGGCCGACGCACCTAATGTTATTGGTACTTCGGCCGTAAAAAAGGTCCCATTGCCTCAGTACACGCAGCCAAGGTGGTGTCCTCCTGGTTTATCTCATTCTCAGAAGAGGAGATTGCAGCGGTTGCGTACTCAGAAGCAAAGGGAGGAAGAATCGGCGAAGAAGAGGGAGGAGTGGTTCAATGAGGCTAAGCCGATGATTCCGCCGTCTGGTCAGAGTTCCAAAGATGGTTCTGGTGCTCAAGACATTCAAGCTGAAGAACCAGAAAAGGCCGAACCATCTGCAGCAAATTCAGCTGATCTGACCGCAACTGGTCAGACCGGTGTCCCTGACCGGTCAGACCGGTTACCCCCTGTTCCAATTCTGGCAATTGGAACCGGTCAGACCGGTCAGGAGGAACCGGTCAGACCGGTCACGCCTGAAGAATCGATAGCTCATGCATTTTCTTCTTCGGCTAAGGTTTCGATTCCGCCCATTGCTGTTTCAGATGTTCAGATGGGTGATGACGATGATGCTGTTGACTTTGAGCCTTCGCCCAGCAGAACAAACATGGATATTAGTGTTATCTATTTGAACGCTGACTATTGCTTTGTCGGAGATGATGAGAGGGTGGCTCAAGTTGATTTTGCTCCCAAGAATGCCGTGTTTCAGAGGCCCTTGGAATCAGATAATCATCTGAAAGCTCTTTATGTGAAGGGTCACATTAAGGGAAAGCCGATTTCTAGGATGCTCGTTGATGGTGGTGCTATTGTGAACCTCATGCCATACACTTTGTACAAGAAATTGGGAGGTTTGGACAGCGAGCTCATCAAGACAAGCATGATGATCAGCGGCGTTGGAGGAGGAGAACCGATGAGCGCCAAGGGTGTTGCATCATTGGAACTCACTGTAGGGAGCAAGACGCTGGCGACTACTTTCTTCGTCACGGAGGTGCAAGGTAACTTTAGTGTGATCTTGGGGCGCGATTGGATTCATGCAAATTAATGTGTGCCTTCTACCTTGCATCAATGCTTAATTCAATGGGTTGGTGACGAAGTTAAAGTGGTTCACGCGGATACTTCGGCATGTGTTGCTATGGCCGATGCATCTATTTTAGGAACTCATGATAATGTCAAGTGCTTGACTGGAATTGATATTTCGGACTTTGAGTTCCTTGCTTGTACTAAGGATAGCTTTGTGTCTGCTGCTCTAAGGCCGGATCAAAGATTGGTTGATTCAGATGATGAAGAGTAGATGGATGCAAGCGAGAAGTGGCTAAAGGAAAGGGTAGAGCATTATCGGTCGAATATGAACGATGCATGTGAAGCCATTAAAGATTTTGAGGAAGCAGAGAAGTTAGGACGAGGATTTACATCAGCTGATCCTTTAGAAAAGATAGATATAGGTGATGGTTCTGTACCAAGGCCGACTTTTGTAAATCAAAATTTGAAAGCTGATTATAAAGTTGAGTTAATCGAGCTATTAAAAGAATATTCTGATTGCTTTGCTTGGAAGTATCATGAAATGCCTGGTTTAAGTCGTAAATTAGTTGAACATCGATTACCAATTAAACCTGGTTTTAGGCCATATAAATAGGGCAATAGATGATTTAATCCTTTATTTTATGATCACATAAAAGAAGAGGTTAATCATTTTCTTGAAGCTAAGTTTATTCGGCCATGTCGCTATGCTGAATGGATCTCCAATATTGTGCCTGTTGAGAAGAAAGGTTCTAATAAGATTAGAGTCTGCATTGATTTTAAAGATCTTAATAGAGCTACTCCTAAAGATGAATATCCTATGCCTATAGCCGATATGCTTATTAATGATGCTTCTGGACATAAGGTTATTAGCTTTCTTGATGGCAATGCGGGATATAATCAAATCTTTATGGCCGAAGAAGATGTATACAAAACGGCCTTTAAATGTCCTGGCTTTGTTGGTTTATTTGAATGGGTTGTGATGACTTTTGGTTTAAAGAATGCCGGTGCAACTTATCAAAGAGCAATGAATTTGATTTTCCATGACTTGCTTGGTGTTATCCTAGAAGTCTATATTGATGATATTGTTGTCAAATCGGCTGGATTAAATTCTCACTTAGCTGATTTGCGTCTTGCTTTTGAAAAAATGCGTCGGTATGGTTTGAAGATGAACCCATTGAAATGTGCTTTTGGTGTATCGGCTAGAAGATTTTTAGGCTCCATGGTTCATGAAAGGGGCATAGAGATAGATCCTAAGAAAATAAAAGCTATCGATAAGATTGAAGCGCCTACTTGCAAGCATGATTTACAGAAATTCTTGGGCAAGGTTAATTACTTGAGGAGGTTTATTTCTAATCTGTCCAGAAAAGTTAGTGCTTTTACTCCTATTCTTCGGTTAAAGAATGAAGCCGATTTTACTTGGGGGCCAAAGCAGCAAGAGACCTTTGAAGAAATCAAGAAGTACTTATCTTCGCCGCCTGTGCTTAAAGTGCCTAAGAATGGGGTGCCATTTAGGCTTTATTTTTCGGCCAAAGATAATGTTATTGGGGTTGTTTTGACTCAAGAAACAAGTGGCAAGGAGCATATTATTACTTATTTGAGTCAACGGCTTTTGGATGCGAAAACAAGGTACAAACCTGTTGAAAAATTATGCTTATCTTTATATTGTGCTTGTACAAAATTGAGGCATTACTTGTTGTCTAGTACTTGCATTGTGGCATGTCAAGCCGATGTTATTAAG
>CM014276.1:4472340-4493636 GCA_004135705.1 Alloteropsis semialata | reverse complement strand
GCTACAAGCCAGCGGAGCTATTTATAGGGTGGAAGCGAAGTAGAGCGGAGCCGTTTAAGATGACGTGTTTGCTTCATCGCCAAACATTGGGCAGTACATCGTTGAAGGGCAAGTGAGCTACCGTCTTTCCTTGCTGGCTTTTTTCTTGAGTTGAATTATATTGGGTAGTACATCCAACTCGATTAGTCTTTGGCCAGAGGTTCGAATTCAAATACTTGCAAGCGCAATTTAAATGCTCCCTCCGTTTCCATTCACTGTTTGTTTTGTCTTTTCTATGTTGTTTTTACTATGTACATAAATATAGCGTATATCTAGATACATAGTAAAAGATATGAAACTAGAAAAATCAAAATAATTGTAATTTAGGATGAAGAAAGTATAAAATATGAACTTCTATTTTCAGATCTCGAGGGGATCTCTACACGAGACTACGAGAGAATGTGTAGAATATGAATTGCACATATGTCTCCATCAGTTTAATCTCTTTGGTTTAATTAACTGGTGTTTGCAACTCGATCATCACTATTTTTTTGTCAGGTTCTGCCTAGAAATATAGCAAGTCTATTTAGTCACTAACCAAACATTCTATAAGATCTATCGAATTATATTGATATATTTCCATAATTCCACAAAAAGCCTAGATATCGACAAAATTGTTGTGGGGAATCTAAGTTGTCAAATAGTCTAAGGGCCCGTTTGTTAGGGATTATAATGGCTTTAGCTTCACCTATTTCTGTGCAAAATGAGACGCTATAGCATTAAGCTGTTTCGAAAAACAATAAAAATAAACTAAAAATTAGACAAAACTAGTTTTTCAGCTTCACCAATACAGTTTCGCCTAGCACGAGCTGTATGAAACGGCCGTAAATAAACAAGCAGGTTCATAAGTCATCATGCGCTGGGCAGGTACGCGCCACGGACTCTATGAAAGAGCCAAGATGTGGACAGGAGTTTGCAATAGTCTACGGGTCTTGAAAAGAGAGATGTTTTAGAAGTCATTGCGTGCTAGACAGGTACTTGCCTGTTTTAATTGGGAGTAGACAGCTAAACGTCTCCCAAAATGTATTTAATTACTATGTGTGTTGAATTTAATCGACACAATTCCTTAGCTTCGTAGTCCATTAGCCATGGGCATAATCTTTGCCGGGAGCTGCTCGCTGCCGCCTGGGCGGTGGGAAGCCCGCGACGCTCAACCCCCGCTCCTTCCCCACGAGATAGTATTAATTAAACTGGGCCGACTTTCATTGTTGGGTTTACTAGGCTTTCGGGAATGTTTCTTTGAATTGTTTGCTTAGCTGTTTCTTAGAACTTTTCTTTTTAACAATCAGTCTTACGACATTGGCTTTGTAACCATACACATGAAAAAATAATAAAAAATTCATGATGTGTCAAAAAAAAAAGAAATAGAAACTATCCATCATTATCCTACCTGATAAATTTCGATCAAAATTGGAAATGAATTGTGAAACATATGATTGTGAACGTGGAATAATTTATATTGTTAAGGAAACAAAAATTAGAATAGAAGGAACAAATAACTGTAGCATACAGAGCCACAAAACAAATACTTATAGAGTGAAACAATGTGTACTCAGACCTAGAATGATCATTTATGGATCGAAGAAGAATAACTTGTACACTTGTAACATTTGTAGGAATTTGGTTGATAGAAACATTTGCTAATCAGTCATACATCACGAGGGAACATAATATAAGGAACAAAGTATATGAAGTATAGAACAAATATTCATTAATACCAAACAATTTATATTGCAAAGGGAACAAAAATTGGAACAGATAGAATAAATATGTAGTAGCTTGGAACAAATATTTATGAACATGGAACAATTTATATTGTCAAGGGAACAAAGCTTGAAATAGACGGAACAAATAACTAATAGTCCAGAACAATTTTTTATAAACATGGAACAATTTATATTGTTAAGGGAACAAAATTTGAAATAGATGGAACAAATAATCAGTAGCCCGACACAAACATTCATAGATATGGAATATTTTTTTTCTCACAGAGGAACAATTGTTTATGAATTGAGAAACAACAATTTGTACATTTGGAGTTTTTATGTGCGCAACTACTTGATAGTACATTTAGTAGCCAATAATATTTCACAAGTAAGGCAAAACTTTGAACAGAATGAACCAAAATAAATATTCATGGACATGAAAAAATATATTGTCAATAGAACAAAAATTGAAATCATTGGAATAAATAACTTGTAGCACATAATAGATATTCATTAAGGTAGAACTATTTGTTTCGTTAGAACAAAATGTTATATACGTGGAACAAACATACAAACTCATGAAACAAAATGTTATTCACGTGGAACAAAAAGTATATACCTGGAACAAATGATGCAAACTCATGGAACAAAATATGTTCAAGTGGAAAAAGTAATATATCTAGAAAAATGATACAAGCTCTTGAAACAAAATATTGTTTGAGTGGAACAAGAAAGTATATACTAGAACAAATTATGCAAACTCATGGAATAAAACATTATATACATGGAACAAACATACAAACTCATGGAACAAAACATTGTCTCACTGGAACAAACATTATATACGAGGAACAAATGATGCACACTTATGGAACAAAATATTGTTCGAGTGAAGCAAGAAGCTCGTTGTCACACCCTAGTTTTTAGCCTTCTTAGGGTTTCCAGTAAATCGTAAAATTTCATTATAATTAAATAGAAAGTGTGTGCAATTGTTCTTAAGTAAGTAGTGGTTTTCTAAAATAAATTAAATAAACTTAGGTTAATTAAGAGTTTGTGGGTGTTGCATTCATGCTGAGCTACATAGTGTTTGAGTGATAAAATTGTTTTAACCGAGTCTATTAGTTGTCTCGGTGTTCCGGGAGTTTTTCCAGATTTTTTTGGAATTTCCTCACGCTTTCCCCTACTTTAATCGATGCGTTAGAGAGGACTGCAAAGCTTAGCTTGAGCCATAGATGTTTTTATTAGGTTGACCATGTTCCAATAAGCCTCTAGGATTTTTTGCTAATCTTTCAGAGCTTTCAGAGTATTTTTTTCCATGTTTAAAAGCAATTTCAGAATTTTCTCTAATTGTTTTGAATAACAAATTAATTCACAAAATTTGAAAAATAAGGAAAATAAAACCCACCCGAACCCTAGTCCTATATATATCGCCAGATGGCCCTCATCGCCCTCACTCCACTCCGGATCTACAAACTCCTCCTTCAGCCGCTGTTCGAAGCTCCATGTATTGCTCGCCGTAGTTAACGTAGCGACAAACTCCGGCGAGAAATTCCAATCGGATCCGGCGACCCCAAGCAGATCAGCCACCACCACGATGATTACGACAACGTCCTCTGCGCAGATCGAGAGTTGGCTTCGCGAGATCAAGGACATACACCGGCGCCTCCAGCTTCTTCCCTAACTCTAGCCACTTTCTCCCATCGACCACGTCGCCATGGTGAGCACCCCGGCACCCTGCCCCTCGCCTCTGTCTCTCGTGTGCGCATGGCCTCGAACCCCCATGCCCACCTATTCCATGGCCCCGCCCCCGGCCCAAACCCTGCTCGCAGTAGGCCATCACACACAGCCCGAGCTGCGATGCCGAGCCCCGGGTCCGTGCATCCTACGCCTGCTACCATGCGACCCCACCCCTACGTGCCTCGCACTGCAGCCTCCCCGTATCAACGCCTGTGTTGAGTTATGGTCCAAATTCAGTTGCACATTAAGAGGCCGACTTCAGACGGAGCGAAGCGGAGGCCCGTCGCCGGAGGCTTGGGCCAGAGTTGCACGGATTATATACCCTATTAGGGTTTCTCCTTGATCATAATTTTCTTGTAAGCCGCCGTCTTGGCATTGTAACCCACCTCTCGACATAGTGAAGTTTTGCTGGCTGGCGCCCGTGGTTTTTCTCTTCTGCATTGGGAGGGTTTTCCACGTTAAATCTCGTGTCTTCTTGCGGTTTGATTTGTTCTTCTTCATCGTTTAATCATCATTGGTGTATAACAAGTAGTATCAGAGCTTGGTTTCAAGATTAGGGTTCCACAATGGCGTTGATGAAGTATGATCTACCGTTATTGGATTACAACATGAGGTTCTCGCTGTGGCAAGTCAAGATGCGAGCTACTCTGTCGCAATCTCAGGATCTCGATGAGGCACTGGAAGGCTTCGGGAAGAAGAAGAAGAAGGATGAATGGTCCGATGAGGAAAAGCGGAAGGATCATAAGGCTCTGTTCCTAATTCAGCTTCATCTATCTAATGATATTTTGCAAGAAGTGCTGCAGGAAAAGAGTGCTGCAAAAATCTGGCTGAAACTGGAATCGATCTGTATGTCCAAGGATCTAACCAGTAAGATGCATATGAAGATGAAGTTGTTCACACTTACGATGCAGGAGGGTGGTTCGGTGTTGAACCACATATCTGTGTTCAAGGAGATCGTTGCCGACGTAGTGTCGATGGAGGTTGAGTATGATGATGAGGACTTAGGTCCGTGACACCATACTTTTAAGCCGTGATGAACTAACCCTTTCGGAAGTTTATGAGGCACTCCAATCCAGGGAGAAGATGAAAGGCATGGTGCAGTCTGATGGGTCGTCTTCCAAAGGCGATGTATTACATGTGAGAGGAAGATCTGAGCATAGACCCTCCAACGAAAGCAACGATCGTGACAAGAGCTTCGACGGTAGAGGCCGCTCAAAGTCCAAACCGCCCACCAAGAAGTTCTGTAAGTACTGTATGAAGAAAACTCATTTTATTGAGGATTGTTGGAAGCTTCAGAATAAGGAGAATAGGAAAAATAATTCTGATAGTAAGGCCTCTGTTGTCTCCGATGCTGGGAACTCTGATTCAGGAGACTGTCTGGTTGTTCTTGCTGGTTGTGTTTCTGGTCATGATGAATGGTGTTGACGGTCGTTATTGGTACACTTTTAGGGCTGATTTGGCACTGGTTTTGGACTAATTCTTATACTAACCCGCCACTTGGCACCTTGTTGGTATTTCTTAGCATCACTACTTAGAGTAGTAATGGTACTAGAGATACTTCATCGTAAATCTAGATGTTACAGATATTCTGCAAGCGCACAGAAGTACGTTGTAGCATTTCACCCGGGAGTATTCCAGAGTATTGTTATTTGTTTATCCGCTGGGAAAGCATTTAGTTAAAAGAGAGATGTACCATCCAATGCTTTTACGTACAACAATATTAATGTACCATAATCTAAGCAGGGGTAAATGATATAGAAATGAATGGGTAGGTTGACACACAGAAGTTCATTGCTCATCATTATGGTAGTCTTAGTTAGTATAGTACACTAGTGAAGATTAATAAGGGTTCATTAGCATCATACATATGGGACTTGGATATACTATAATACCCTATACAAGCTCATTCAATGAACATATGCAAGAGGACATATCGAGGTATCCAGTGGTTCCCTCATCAAGGGACGATAGTAGGACGTCTTATCATAAAGGCCTAATACCCACTCCCGAACGTGGAGGATTACAAAGGACGGACAGGGCTGTCACCACCTGCCGCCTACCTCTTCTAATCCGTGGGGCAGCGGTACCCTCAACAGTATTCCATATCCCAAAGACTATGCTTGCAATATGTAATACAACTCTATCTATCACATTAATAAATAGAGCAACCAAGAGGCACATTGAGCCAATGCCATAACATACGTTCACTGGAATAAGGTGTAAGACATAAGTAGTATATGCTAAGTGGGTAAGGTATAACTGAGGCATACAACATAAGTATGAAGGTATTTCCATTAAGCTCAGAGTACTACAAGTAAGTAAGAGAATACAAGAACTGAACTCTAGAACTCACCAAGACTCCTCCGGAAGCCCTTCAGAAGATCTAACACTATGACTATCACTACTAAGACTAAGACTAAGCTTGTAGCAAAGAAGAGCTCTTCTTCTGGTGTGTGTTGAGTACGGCGCCCTTTGCAGGTATTTATAGCATCACAAAGGCGGTTGGAGTCGGCCAGAGGCGGTTGAGGCAGTTGGGAGGTGGGCCTAGGTCGGCCGAATCCCCCGGGTCAGCCGACACTTGGATCCACCATCTTCAGCACTTCACGGCTCAGATGTAATCTCCATGGCGGTTTACAGTTGCAGGTCAAAGGAGGGCCGAGTCGGACGCACACCGGGATCGGCCAACCTGGCTGGGTCGGCCGACCCCCTATAACCGCCTTTAGGGCCCATCTTCCTCTGGGAGACTAATATGTGGGTCCTAAGGTCGGTTCCAGGTGGGTTCTGTCGATTTGGGTGCATTTAGCTCTGGTTGTGGGCCCTTCAATCCATGAGATGGACATGTGGCTCATCTTTCACCATTAACTTCCACCGACCATGAATCAATGTTCACGATTCTTCCTTGGTGTGCTTCTTGACCTGTGTAGGAAATGGGCTCCATCGGGGTTCAGTCCAGGTCGCCCGACCTAGCTAGGTCGGCCGACCTGGGCCTGTGCCCAGTTTCGTCCATCTTTTTCACTGTAGTCCCTGTACTCAAATATATTCCAGATATGCATGGTACAACCTTATTTGAATACAAATGCCTAAGTTATGCTTTGATCTTTATTGGTTTCTGAGCCTATTGATGGTCAGATTTTATGTTATAAGGACCGTCAACAACTCTCCCAAGCTTAACCTTTGCTCGTCCCGAGCAAAGACTAGAACTTTTAGGCTCAGTGGATCAGGAGTTGCTTCCTCATTACTCCTCAAAAGTACCAGTGGTTCAGCAAGATATTCTACCAAGGATTGAATAAGCTGGTAAAATAAACTTCCCTAATTACCTTGGCCTTTCATGGGGCTTGTAGCTTCTCCTTGTCTTGGGCGGTTGGTGGCTAGAATGACTTAGACCAAGCACCTAGCCTTTTATCTTGCTTGACAATCAAACCGGAGGTTTTGGGATTTTTTTTCAAAAGGCGGAGTTCCTTAGGTGGTACTCTCCAGTCACTCATGGCGTGTTTCCTTACCCTTTTCCTCTCTCAACTCTCTTGTCACTCATTGAAGTGGAGTTTGTGCTAGGAGAGCTATATAGCATACTTGTAATGCACATATTGTAAAGTCAAAATCAGGATTCAAGGAGAAATAAATCATACCTTCAAGCCAAGATGTGCACGTGTGTATGTGGCATGGTAAATGATAGCTCTTTTCTTTTTTTTTTTTTAGGCTCCTCTTCCGTTAAAGAGTTGCTTTTAGAGACATGGCTTTACTGTTTGAACCTAGAGCCTTTATTTGCTCTCTTTTTTTTGAATAGCCACATGTCTCTTTTTGCAATAAAGTTAGGGTACTAAACCTTATGTAGAGCTTTTATTTTGTGGATGGATGGGCGTCATGTTTACTTCCAGAGTAGAAGTATAACATGTGTATGTTGGTGTGTACGTGATCTCGGCTTTAAAAGCATGAAGTAAATCTCTAAGAATCACAATGACCTTGACAAAACTCATTGCAAAAGCAACTTGCTTATGTAGGGGTTTAAAACATTATGAGCTTCGGTAGGGAATTTAATCACCATAAGGAACTCTTTATTTTATTTTAAAAGAGAAAACTCCAGTTATCAAGTCCAGCTTAGTAAGATCTTAGGGCAACTCAAGTCTTATCATATCATAGCCAACAACAACCTAGACTAGAGCTTGCATATGCTACCCACAGATAGACAAGATAACAGAAAAGATCATGCTCAACCAGCAAACTCAAAACTTAAGAGAATAACAGGTTGAAACATAGGTACAAGAGAGAAGTAAGAGCAACTTTTCATCATATCCAAAATAAAAGATTTAAGCATGGACTTAAAACATTTAAGGGATTATCATGGATGGCTCTCATTTACTAACTTTATTCGAACGTAAAACTTTATTCAACAATACTTACCTGAGCTTACCTGATTGAGTGTCCTCCCCCAAGCTAGTCTGTTGACACCGATGTACCTGTCGGCGCAGGACTCGTGTTTTACGTCATCGAGCGAAGATGTCTCCTTTGTAGGATTCAACTTGACGAAGCAGCATCTGACCCTGGAGATGAGGATACAGATGATTTAACCCGCCATACCTGTTTTCCCTTTTTCTGGCGGTCGACAGCTGTTTCGGTGTTTTCTTTGTCTGTGCTTTTGCACCTCGTGTAGACATCTTGTTGTGCTTTGCATAATACTGGATGGGGAAATCCTTCTCCCAGAACTTCTCCATGAACTTAATCAGGCTGTCTTTCTCTGGAGGCGTCACCTCCACCTCTTTGATGTTCTGACTATTTCTCCCATACTTGATTTTGATCATGGAGCACTGCTCCACCTTTGGCCTGAACTCAAACTTCTCCTTCTTTCCATTTATGTGGAGCTGAATCTCTCCAGCACCCACATTGATGTGAGCATCTGCTGTACTCAAGAAGGGTCGCCCTAGGATGAGCGACTAGTCGTTGCCCACATCCTTGTCCAGCACCACAAAGTCGACAGGGACGAAGCAATCCCAGATGCGCACCGGAATGTCCTCAGCTATTCCCTCTGGGTACCGGACCGTGGAATCAGCCAGCTGCAACCTCATGGGAGTAGGAGACAAGGTAGTATAGTTTAGGCGGTCAAAAACTACCTTTGGCATTACGCTGACACTTGCCCCTAGATCACAGAGTGCATGCTCAAAGTGCTGTGTCCCGATTGTACACGTGATGGTGGGGCATCCTGGGTCCTTTTTCTTCTCTGGGACCCTGTTCAGGATGGCTGCACTGCACTCCTCAGTCAACTTTACGACCTCGGTACTTGGGAGTGGACGTTTGCTGTTGAGAATATCCCTCAAGTACTTTGCATAGGTCGGTACCTACATAGCATCCAGCAATGGCACATGTATATTTAATTTTTGTACAACTTCTATGAACCTGGCGAATTGCTCGTCCGCAGATGGTTTCTTTTGACGCTGCTAGAATGGCAAGACGTTGGAGTCGTAGAACTCATGCGGCGCAGTCTGTCCAGCTGGTGCTAGCTCGGCTTCAGGCTCTTCCCTTTCTTCTGGGATTTCCTTCCTTAGTGATGTTTTCCCTGCATGGTTAGGGGGAACTGGGTCCCGAGTAGCCTTGCCGCTCCTCATGGACACAGCCTTAACATTTTCAAAGGACGAATCCGGTTGTCCGGGAATTCGCCCCTTATCACGAGAAGGAACAGCGGCAGCTAGCTGAGCTAATTAGGTTTCTAACATCTTGTTAAAGCTCAGCTGGCTCTGGAAGGTGGAGGACAAACTTTCTATTTTAGAGTTTATGCCCTCCAGGGCCTTATCATTAGCAGCAAGCCTCTTAAAAATAGACTCATTAATCTTGGCCTGACCAAGGACAAGATCTTTAAGGGAAGGTTGATTAGAGAAAGAGTTATTATTGTTACCTCCCTGGTAGAATGGGCGTTGCTGATTCCAGTTCCCTTGAGGCCGGTACCCATTGTTGCCGTTCACGAAATGTACCTCCTCTTGTGTCTCGGGGCAGTTGTTCCCCGAGTGGCCAGTTTCTCCACAGACCTCACACGTCATGTGTGAGTCCAGTGGCCCTTCGTTGTCGGCGCCTCCATCCTTTGTGCGGTCGTCGAGGCGCTTCATAATAAGATCCATCTTGGCGGCTAGCATGTCCACCTCCTTTACGGTGTGCATACCGCTTTTGCGTCCCTGAAGACGGTCGTCATTCCAGGATTGGTTTGACACCATCTTCTCGATGAGAAGCTTGGCGGCGTTCACGGTCAAGGAGAGGAATGCTCCTCCAGCAACAGCATCCATGTGTTCACGGGCTGTCTGGGACAGCCCATGGTAGAAGTTTTGAAGCAGGAGCCACTCTTGCATGCTATGGTGGGGGCATGCCAGAATGTAGTCCTGGAAGCGATCCCATGCTTCCGGAACTGTTTCTCCGGATTCTTGCTGGAAGCTGGAAATTCTCCCCAGAAGGGCATTGGTTTTCCCAATGGGGAAGAACTTCGCCAAGAAGGCGTTGGAGCACTTGGTCCACGTGTTCACCGCCTCACGGTTGGAATAGAACCATTGTTTGGCTCTTTCCAACAGTGAGAACAGGAATAAGCGGAGCCTGATGGCCTCTTGATCCACTCCTCGGATGGTGATGGTGCTGCATACCTCCAGGAAATGCTGCAGGTGAGCACTGGCGTCCTCATTGGCTTTCCCGCAGAAGAGGCTAGCCTGCACCATGTTGATCAGCGGGGCCTTCAGCTCAAAAGCATGATCCTCCACTTCCACTGCTGGACCCGTAGGGATCTGAGCAGCGGACGGAGCGGAGTAGTCATGGATGGTCCTGTCGGCCATGGCTTCTTCTGATTGGGGTGCTAGGGGAACAGGTTGTTCTCCTTGGTTGGAGGATTCTCCGATGACTGGTTCGGTTTCCGACAAGAACACCTAAGGGATTACGACACAAGAACGTACCCTCCTTCCTATGGTATTCGGGTTCTCGACGTAGTTGGATGGTAGTTGGAAACCAGTCATGAACTACCCTGTTTCACATCACAGAGAAATAGAGCAAAAAAAGGGTAAACCTGCTAGATTACTGGCAATTAATCTTGTTGTACAAATTGCATGGATGATCAAATCTCTTTAACCACTGCTTTTCCCGGCAACGGCGCCAGAAATGCTTGTTGGTATTTCATAGCATCACTACTTAGAGTAGTAATGGTACTAGAGATACTTCATCGTAAATCTAGACGTTACAGATATTCTGCAAGCGCACAGAAGTACGTTGTAGCATTTCACCCGGGAGTATTCCAGAGTATCGTTATTATTTTATCCGCTGGGAAAGCGTTTCGTTAAAAGAGAGATGTACCATCCAATCCTTTTACGTACAACAATATTAATGTACCATAATCTAAGTAGGGGTAAATGATATAGAAATGAATGGGTAGGTTGACACACAGAAGTTCATTGCTCATCATTATGGTAGTCTTAGTTAGTATAGTACACTAGTGAAGATTAATAAGGGTTCATTAGCATCATACATATGGGACTTGGATATACTACAATACCCTATACAAGCTCATTCAATGATCATATGCAAGAGGACATATCGAGGTATCCAGTGGTTCCCTCATCAAGGGACGACAGTAGGACGTCTTATCATAAAGGCCTAATACCCACTCCCGAACGTGGAGGATTACAAAGGACGGACAGGGCTGTCACCACCTGCCGCCTACCTCTTCTAATCCGTGGGGCAGCGGTACCCTCAACAGTATTCCATATCCCAAACACCATGCTTGCAATATGTAATACAACTCTATCTATCACGTTAATAAATAGAGCAACCAAGAGGCACATTGAGCCAATGCCATAACATACGTTCACTTGAATAAGGTGTAAGACATAAGTAGTATATGCTAAGTGGATAAGGTATAACTGAGGCATACAACACAAGTATGAAAGTATTTCCATTAAGCTCAGAGTACTACAAGTAAGAGAATACAAGAACTGAACTCTAGAACTCACCAAGACTCCTCCGGAAGCCCTTCAGAAGATCTAACACTATGACTATCACTACTAAGACTAAGACTAAGCTTGTAGCAAGGAGAGCTCTTCTTCTGGTGTGTGTTGAGTACGGCGCCCTTTGCAGGTATTTATAGCATCACAAAGGCGGTTGGAGTCGGCCAGAGGCGGTTGAGGCAGTTGGGTGGTGGGCCTAGGTTGGCCGAATCCCCCAGGTCGTCCGACCCTTGGATCCACCATCTTCAGCACTTCACGGCTCAGATGTAATCTCCATGGCGGTTTACAGTTGCAGGTCAAAGGAGGGCCGAGTCGGACGCACGCCGGGATCGGCCAACCTGGCTGGGTCGGCCGACGCCCTATAACCGCCTTTAGGGCCCATCTTCCTCTGGGAGACTGATATGTGGGTCCTAAGGTCGGTTCCAGGTGGGTTCTGTCGATTTGGGTGCATTTAGCTCTGGTTGTGGGCCCTTCAATCCATGAGATGGACATGTGGCTCATTTTCACCATTAACTTCCATCGACCATGAATCAATGTTCACGATTCTTCCTTGGTGTGCTTCTTGACCTGTGTAGGAAATGGGCTCCATCGGGGTTCAGTCCAGGTCGCCCGACCTAGCTAGGTCGGCTGACCTGGGCCTGTGCCCAGTTTCGTCCATCTTTTTCCCTGTAGTCCCTGTACTCAAATATATTCCAGATATGCATGGTACAACCTTATTTGAATACAAATGCCTAAGTTATGCTTTGATCTTTATTTGCTGTCTTTTTTCAGGCTCCTCTTCCCTTAAAGAGTTGCTTTTAGAGACATGGCTTTACTGTTTGAACCTAGAGCCTTTATTTGCTGTCTTTTTTTTTGAATAGCCACATGTCTCTTTTTGCAATAAAGTTAGGGTACTAAACGTTATGTAGAGCTTTTATTTTGTGGATGGATGGGTGTCATGTTTACTTCCAGAGTAGAAGTATAACATGTGTATGGTGGTGTGTACGTGATCTCGGCTTTAAAAGCATGAAGTAAATCTCTAAGAATCACACTGACCTTGACAAAACTCAGTGCAAAAGCAACTTGCTTATGTAGGGGTTTAAAACATTATGAGCTTCGGTAGGGAATTTAATCACCATAAGGAACTCTTTATTTTATTTTAAAAGAGAAAACTCCAGTTATCAAGTCCAGCTTAGTAAGATCTTAGGGCAACTCAAGTCTTATCATATCATAGCCAACAACAACCTAGACTAGAGCTTGCATATGCTACCCACAGATAGACAAGATAACAGAAAAGATCATGCTCAACCAGCAAACTCAAAACTTAAGAGAATAACAGGTTGAAACATAGGTACAAGAGAGAAGTAAGAGCAACTTTTCATCATATCCAAAATAAAAGATTTAAGCATGGACTTAAAACATTTAAGGGATTATCATGGATGGCTCTCATTTACTCACTTTATTCGAACGTAAAACTTTATTCAACAATACTTACCTGAGCTTACCTGATTGAGTGTCCTCCCCGAAGCTAGTCTGTTGACACCGATGTACCTGTCGGCGCAGGACTCGTGTTTTACGTCATCGAGCGAAGACGTCTCCTTGTAGGATTCAACTTGACGAAGCAGCATCTGACCCTAGAGATGAGGATACAGATCATTTAACCCGCCATACCTGTTTTCCCTTTTTCTGGCGGTCGACAGCCTGTTCCGGTGTTTTCTTTGTCTGTGCTTTTGCACCTCGTGTAGACTTCTTGTTGTGCTTTGCATAATACTAGATGGGGAAATCCTTCTCCCAGAACTTGTCCATGAACTTAATCAGGCTGTCTTTCTCTGGAGGCGTCACCTCCACCTCTTTGACGTTCTGACTATTTCTCCCATACTTGATTTTGATCATGGAGCACTGCTCCACCTTTGGCTTGAACTCAAACTTCTCCTTCTTTCCATTTATGTGGAGCTGAATCTCTCCAGCACCCACATTGATGTGAGCATCTGCTGTACTCAAGAAGGGTCACCCTAGGATGAGCGACGAGTCGTTGCCCACATCCTTGTCCAGCACCACAAAGTCGACTGGGACGAAACAATCCCGGATGCGCACCGGAATGTCCTCAGCTATTCCCTCCGGGTACTGGACCATGGAATCAGCCAGCTGTAACCTCATGGGAGTAGGAGACAAGGTAGTATAGTTTAGGCGGTCAAAAACTACCTTTGCCATTAAGCTGACACTTGCCCCCAGATCACAGAGTGCATGCTCAAAGTGTTGTGTCCTGATTGTACACGTGATGGTGGGGCATCCTGGGTCCTTTTTCTTCTCTGGGACCCTGTTCAGGATGGCTGCACTTCACTCCTCAGTCAACTTTACGACCTTGGTACTTGGGAGTGGACGTTTGCTGTTGAGAATATCCCTCAAGTACTTTGCATAGGTCAGTACCTGCATAGCATCCAGCAATGGCACATGTATATTTAATTTTTGTATAACTTCTACGAACCTTGCGAATTGCTCATCCGCGGATGGTTTCTTTTGACGCTGCGGGAATGGCAAGACGTTGGAGTCGTAGAACTCATGCAGCGCAGTCTGTCCAGCCGGTGGTAGCTCGGCTTCAGGCTCTTCCCTTTCTTCTGGGATTTCCTTCCTTAGTGATGTTTTCCCTGCATGGTTAGGGGGAACTGGGTCCCGAGTAGCCTTGCCGCTCCTAGTGGACACAGCCTTAACATTTTCAAAGGACGAATCCGGTTGTCCAGGAATTCACCCCTTATCACCAGAAGGAACAGCGGCAGCTAGCTGAGCTAATTGGGTTTCTAACATCTTGTTAAAGCTCAGCTGGCTCTGGAAGGTGGAGGACAAACTTTCTATTTTAGAGTTTATGCCCTCCAGAGCCTTATCATTAGCAGCATGCCTCTTGGAAATAGACTCATTAATCTTGGCCTGACCAAGGACAAGATCTTTAAGGGAAGGTTGATTAGGGAAAGAGTTATTATTGTTACCTCCCTGGTAGAATGGGCGTTGCTGATTCCAGTTCCCTTGAGGCCGGTACCCGTTGTTGCCGTTTACGAACTGTACCTCCTCTTGTGTCTCGGGGCAGTTGTTCCCCGAGTGGCCAGTTTCTCCACAGACCTCACACGTCATGTGTGAGTCCAGTGGCCCTTCGTTGTCGGCGCCTCCATCCTTGGTGCGGTCGTCGAGGTGCTTCATAATAAGATCCATCTTGGCGGCTAGCATGTCCACCTCCTTTACGGTGTGCATACCGCGTTTGCGTCCCTGAAGACGGTCGTCATTCCAGGATTGGTTTGACACCATCTTCTCGATGAGAAGCTTGGCGGCGTTCATGGTCAAGGAGAGGAATGCTCCTCCAGCAGCAGCATCCATGTGTTCACGGGCTGTCTGGGACAGCCCATGGTAGAAGTTTTGAAGCAGGAGCCACTCTTGCATGCCATGGTGGGGGCATGCCAGAATGTAGTCCTGGAAGCGATCCCATGCTTCCGGACTGTTTCTCCGGATTCTTGCTGGAAATTGGAAATTCTCCCCCGAAGGGCAATGGTTTTCCCAATGCGGAAGAACTTCGCCAAGAAGGCGTTGGAGCACTTGGTCCACGTGTTCACCGCCTCACGGTTGGAATAGAACCATTGTTTGGCTCTTTCCAACAGTGAGAACGGGAATAAGCGGAGCCTGATGGCCTCTTGATCCACTCCTCGGATGGTGATGGTGCTGCATACCTCCAGGAAATGCGGCAGGTGAGCACTGGCGTCCTCATTGGCTTTCCCGCAGAAGGGGCTAGCCTGCACCATGTTGATCAGCGGGGCCTTTAGCTCAAAAGCATGATCCCCCACTTCCACTGCTGGACCAGTAGGGATCTGAGCAACGGACGGAGCGGAGTAGTCATGGATGGTCCTGTCGGCCATGGCTTCTTCCGATTGGGGTGCTACGGGAATAGGTTGTTCTCCTTGGTTGGAGGATTCTCCGATGACTGGTTCGGTTTCCGATAAGAACACCTGAGGAATTACGACACGAGAACGTACCCTCCTTCCTATGGTATTCGGGTTCTCGACGTAGATGGATGGTAGTTGGAAACCAGTCATGCACTACCCTGTTTCACATCATAGAGAAACAGAGCAAAAAAAAGGGTAAACCTGCTAGATTACTGGCAATTAATCTTGTTGTACTAATTGCATGGATGATCAAATCTCTTTAACCACTGCTTTCCCCGGCAACGGCGCCAGAAATGCTTGTTGGTATTTCTTAGCATCACTACTTAGAGTAGTAATGGTACTAGATACTTCATCGTAAATCTAGACGTTACAGATATTCTGCAAGCGCACAGAAGTACGTTGTAGCATTTCACCCGAGAGTATTCCAGAGTATCGTTATTTGTTTATCCGCTGGGAAAGCGTTTAGTTCAAAGAGAGATGTACCATCCAATGCTTTTATGTACAACAGTATTAATGTACCATAATCTAAGCAGGGGTAAATGATATAGAAATGAATGGGTAGGTTGACACACATAAGTTCATTGCTCATCATTATGGTAGTCTTAGTTAGTATAGTACACTAGTGAAGATTAATAAGGGTTCATTAGCATCATACATATGGGACTTGGATATACTACAATACCCTATACAAGCTCATTCAATGATCATATGCAAGAGGACATATCGAGGTATCCAGTGGTTCCCTCATCAAGGGACGACAGTAGGACGTCTTATCATAAAGGCCCAATACCCACTCCCGAACGTGGACGATTACAAAGGACGGACAGGGCTATCACCACATGCCGCCTACCTCTTCTAATCCGTGGGGCAGCGGTACCCTCAACAGTATTCCATATCCCAAACACCATGCTTGCAATATGTAATACAACTCTATCTATCACGTTAATAAATAGAGCAACCAAGAGGCACATTGAGCCAATGCCATAACATACGTTCACTTGAATAAGGTGTAAGACATAAGTAGTATATGCTAAGTGGATAAGGTATAACTGAGGCATACAACCTAAGTATGAAGGTATTTCCATTAAGCTCAGAGTACTACAAGTAAGTAAGAGAATACAAGAACTGAACTCTAGAACTCACCAAGACTCCTCCGGAAGCCCTTCAGAAGATCTAACACTATGACTATCACTACTAAGACTAAGACTAAGCTTGTAGCAAGGAGAGCTCTTCTTCTGGTGTGTGTTGAGTACGGCGCCCTTTGCAGGTATTTATAGCATCACAAAGGCGGTTGGAGCCGGCCAGAGGCGGTTGAGGCAGTTGGAAGGTGGGCCTAGGTCGGCCGAATCCCCCAGGTCGGCCGACCCTTGGATCCACCATCTTCAGCACTTCATGGCTCAGATGTAATCTCTATGGCGGTTTACAGTTGCAGGTCAAAGGAGGGCCGAGTCGGACGCACGCCGGGATCGGCTGACCTGGCTGGGTCGGCCGACCCCCTATAACTGCATTTAGGGCCCATCTTCCTCTGGGAGACTGATTTGTTGGTCCTAAGGTCGGTTCCAGGTGGGTTCTGTCGATTTGGGTGCATTTAGCTCTGGTTGTGGGCCCTCCAATCAATGAGATGGACATGTGGCTCATCTTTCACCATTAACTTCCATCGACCATGAATCAATGTTCACAATTCTTCCTTGGTGTGCTTCTTGACCTGTGTAGGAAATGGGCTCCATCGGGGTTCAGTCCAGGTCGCCCGACCTAGCCAGGTCGCCCGACCTGGGCCTGTGCCCAGTTTCGTCCATCTTTTTCACCGTAGTCCCTGTACTCAAATATATTCCAGATATGCATGGTACAACCTTATTTGAATACAAGTGCCTAAGTTATGATTTGATCTTTATTGGTTTCTGCGCCTATTGACGATCGGATTTTATGTTATAAGGACCGTCAACACACCTGAAATAACCCTGTTTTCGAGTATGTCTTGTATTTTGGACTATGTTGTGATTTTGCAGGAAATACAACATATTTGGCGGAGTTTGACGAGGACCAAAGTACCCACATGGACAGGGATTGAGGAGAAGGACCGGCCCATGAAAGATGAAGACGAAAGGAGGCAAAACAGGCCCAGGCCGGCCGGCCTGGACCCTGTGAGCCGGCTTGCCTAGCCCGTTCATGCTCCCCTTTCTTCATAGCGAAGTAAATGCAAACCCTAAGGGTTCCAGCCACCGTCCTTCACCAAAGACCTATATAAACACCCCCGAGGGCGCCGTCAAGATCATCATCAAGGAGATTAGATCTAAAGCCACCATTTGAGAGAAACACAAGGAGGAGACGCCGCCGGAGGTCCTACCCGTCGTCCGGGCGCCATCTCAAGTTGGAGGACAGCGAGGAGTTCATCTTCGCCGGAGGCTTCGACACCATGAACCGCGATGTCATGCTTAACTTCATGGGGTAAAGTCCTCGTTTGTCCATGCGGTTGTAAGGAGATCTTGATTTGTAATTGTCGAATCCTTTTGTGAGATCACCTTGATGTCGCCTAGAGGGGGGGTGAATAGGCGAGACCTGAAAATACTGCCACTTAAAACAAATTTATTAGCGACAATTGGATATTCGAAATAACACTTTTAGAAATTCAATAAATGAACTTCCAAAAGGATCTTTGGAATCTCCTGATAAGAGAGTCAAATGCCTAGCGCAGCGGATAATGCACACTGTTGGCACTTGTTAAGTCATGAATATCTTGTAACGCCAACATGATAAAATAAAATAAACTAGCAATAATCAGTAGGATTTGGTTTCAAATAACGTAGTTCCACTTGTACATGGAGATTATTTTGTTGCAGAGAAATGGGCCAAAAGATGAAGCAAAACAAGATAAAGCCCAGGTCGCCCGACCTCCCTTGGTCGGCCGACTTGACCTGGTGACCAATTTAGTCCAACTTCAGCCATGCAAACAAAGCACAAGCACATGTCATCCAAAGCATTGAATCAATGACGGTTACATCCAAGGGATGACAAGGAGGATAAGGAGAAGCACATGGATTGATGGGCCCACATGAGAACCAATATTTACTCCAAGGATCCATACCCATCTTCCAAAAGTACCAGGGTCCACATTCCAGCCACTCAGAAGAAGAACAAGATAAACCACGCTTGGACCAGGTCGGCGTCTAGACAGGTTTACCCTTGTTCTGTTTCTCTTTGTGTGAAACAGAATAGTACATCATCAATCTGCCAAAGCACCCTTGCACCAACATGGCAACTGAATCCTTGATGATCGACTCAACGTACATTACCATGGTGCGAGCTAAGCCATTCAGCGGAAAGGCGACAACAGACGTAGTAGAACATCTCCGACACTTCTCAGCAATATGCAGTCGACTAGCAAGAGAAGCAATGCAATGGTTATTCCCGTTCTCATTAGCAGGTAGGGCGTTGCAATGGTACTACAATCATCAGGCAAAGATGGATTCCTGGCAGAAGTGCAGAGAACTATTCCTAGCACATGACTGGAACCCGTCCTAGCAAGGAGTAAGTTCATACACAATACCTGCCAAGAGAAAGGTAAATGATCTAAGTGTTAGATTCCATGCCCTGTCAGTCACTGTGAAAAACCAGCTGTGCTTAAGCAAAATTCTCGAGGCCCAGTCAGCTCATCTGGCTGCTGTGGTACAAGAAACCAGTCGGGAGATTTTGGCTAATCATGCAGGAAACAAGAAAGAATCAAACCAAAAGCATGACGGGCCTGAAATCAAGGTCATTTATGGATGGAAGCCACAAAGATCACCCGTCACTAACAGTGAGCCACTCCTGCCCCTGCCCAAAGAGTTTGTACAAGGTGTCAAGGCTCTAAACACGACAACACCAACAACACCTTGCGTCAAGAAAACCGAACAGGACTGGCGTCGCAAAGCTTCCGCATCATCTTTAGATATGGAAGAAAGCTCATCAAGCTAAATCATATCCCGGAGACGTCCGCACTCGACGAACGAAAAATAACGAGTCCTCACCGACAGGTAAACCGGTATGTATCCCATATTTATTCCACAATGCATATTTATTTGTTCAAGCATGTTTGAAATTTCGCAAATCATTGCATTTAAATCCATAAACTTTGGAGCCATCTATATGATTTCCCCTCGGATACCTGGCCACCATCACTCATTCCAACCAGCATTCATCTCATCTTTGAACCATGTGCCACCCTACAAAAGCATAGCCCAAACCTAGCTATTGCTCGGTCGGCCGACCGTGGCACGTCGGCTGACTCCAAAGTTTGGCCTTTGCAGAGCATTCAAACATCATCATTCCCTACCATAGGCATAGATCACATATTTCAAAGGGGTAATTCAATGGTGTCCATCACCACTCGGCCGACCAGCTCATGTCGCCCGACTCGTGGCTCCTTCTTTTGCAAAGTGTTCAACCAATTTACGAGAGCCAGGGTATCTAACGTACTCCTGATGAAAGCTTTGCCGATTTGAATCCAACGGGGGGTCGGCCGACCCCACATTGTCTGCCGATCAAGGGTAAGCTCTGGCTATAAAAAGCCTTGGCCAGGTGCTTGCTCTCTTCGCCCCAACCCGAGCTGCGTTTCGCCCTCGGAGTTTCTCTTCTTCCTCTGATAAATTCTCAAGTATTTAGCTCCTTAGTTTGGAATCAATAAAAAAAACCAAGTAAAAATGGATTTCATTTCTGCATAACAGTGTTGTTCTTCTTATGCTTAAGATCTTGAACATGTTGTGGAGGTTCCTAAGCCCCGCAAGAACGCCTGTTTGTGGTGTGTTATTACCCACAAGAACGATTTTGTGGAGGCAACCACGCCCCACAAGAACGACTGACTCTTGGACTACTAACCCACTAACGCTAATCCTTTTGTCTTCCAAGTGTCATTCTTGTTGTTCTTTGTGCAGGCATCATGAACCTCATTCGCGGATTCGTGAAGCAAGCAAAGAAAATGAAAGGGTCAAGTTCAAGGAGGAGCCGACACTCCGAGAGCACTGAGTTGATCTCCTCCAGCACGGAGATCATGGACTCAGCCGGGGGCTCTGAAGAGAGGATGGACAGCCAACACTCCATGGAGATCTTCGAAGACCAGTACTACTACACCGAGGCTGGTGCTACATCCGCAGGAGGCGAAGGTGGCGGCAGCAATGGAGATGGCAACGGGGATAGCACCAGCAGCAACCACAATGAAGACGACCCTCGCCCAGCGTTCATCTCCGATGACCAACTCGACATCGATGAAGGCTATGAAACAGAAGCGTATCAAATTCTCCTGGGTTGCGCTTTTGATCACACACGTGTGTTCACGAGCGAACTCATGGAGAAATCAGGTATGGCCACTGACTTTGAAAATGTTTGGAGTGCAGTAGGTTGGTCGGATTTTGCGCGTATTCATGAGGATGGGTGTCATTTGTTAACAATCCAATTTCTTGCTACTTTGAGAAAAGGTGAGGAGGGGATTACTTTTCGCTTTTTAAGGGAAGAGTAGTTCATTTCTTGGAGACAGCTTAGTACCTATTTGGGTTTTAGCAAGCGCTGCAGCTTGCAGGTTGATAAAGTTTTGAGGCTTTTTGTTAGAGTCTTTCTGGCGGGTGTTGGCGGTTCTTAATGACAGATTATTATTGCCAACAAAGATATAAAAAGTGTTAAAACAAATAGACATAGGGTGATTTACTAATGAATTCCACGAGTTTTGGTGTGTATGTGCTTACAGGAATAAAGTGGAGCAAGGAAGGCTAAAGTGGGCCCAGGGCCAGGTCGCCCGACCTACCCTGGTCGGCCGACCTGGGACCAGGCCCAATGAGGTCCAGCCTTAGCCCAACAGCAAAAGCACACTCAGGAGTGATCATTAACGTTGAGATCAAGTCGGTGGGAATAAAGAGATGGGATTGGGCCACGTGGCAATCACATGGATTCATGGGCCCACATCCCCAACTAAACTGACACATCTT
>CM014276.1:4454754-4468990 GCA_004135705.1 Alloteropsis semialata | reverse complement strand
CCGAAGCCAATGGTCCCAAACAACAGCTGAAACGGGACAACAGAGACAAGCAACAATAAATTACTTATCTACAGTATCCTGGAATCAACAACCTTTACATGGAGGGGAGGGGTCCCCTTTTATAGGGAGACCAAGGGTCTTTACATTCCCATTGTACCCCTGAGATCAGGCATCATCCTCTAGACTATACAATACAAATAGCCTATGGACACTTTGGTACATTTACTCCTCCCAATGTGAATGCGTAGACTTGTGATTCCGTGTTTGACTTGGCTTGGACTTGGTCTCCTTGGACTCGGTCCATGTCTGCTTCGCCCGCTTCCAAAGGCTCTGTAGCTCCTGGAATTGGCTTCTTCTGAGTCGAGATGACCCTAAGCCACTTCCCAGCGTCCAGGAAGCCGATGGCTCCTGCAAGAACCTGCAGTTTAGAGTGAACCGAAGCTTGCCGTTAACTTATTCATAGCTTTTGACATTCAATAGTATCAATATTTCACCGAATTGGCTTCTAACTTGATTCCGATAACGCCACATTGGCTTCCTGCAACACGATCACCGAAGCCGATTGGCTTCCGCATATAGCGAGATGTGATTAGCGAAGCCGATTGGCTTTCGTATACAGCAAGACATGCTCACCGAAGCCGATTGGCCTTTGTATGCAGCGAGACATGCCGACCGAAGCCGAATTAGAGATCTGTAGAGTAAAATGAAGCTAAATTGGCTCTATCTCCTTCGTTCATTGCTGCCCTTACGCGTGAGATGAAGCAAAACAAGTAGAAGGCGTTTGTCGGCGGGCCAAAATCCCCAACAGATGATGAGTGTTTACATGCTTTCACAATTTTAAAGAACACTCTCATCTCAGCACCAGTCATTCAACCCCCTGACTGGACGCTACCCTTTGAGATTATGTGTGATGCCAGTGATTATGCTGTTGGTGCTATCCTTGGACAGACCAAAAATAAGAATCATCATGCTATCTCATATGCTAGTAAAACTTTGACAGGATCTTACTTGGTAGGAGCTAAGGTGATTGTCTACACCGATCACGCTGCTTTGAAATATTTGCTTACCAAGAAAGATGCTAAACCACGCCTTATCCGCTGGATTCTCTTACTCCAAGAATTTGATTTAGAAATTAAAGATAAAAAGGGAGTAGAGAATTCAGTAGCAGATCATTTGTCGCGTATGCAGTTTACTGACATGTAGGATCTACCGATAAATGATTTTCTACGCGACGACACCCTACTCAAGGTGACCGCCTCCGACCCCTGGTATGCAAATATTGTGAACTTTATGGTTGCAGGATATGTACCGCCAGGGGAGAACAAGAGAAGGCTGATCTACGAGAGTAGACTCCATCTATGGGACGAACCATACCTGTACAGGGTATGTTCAGATGGCATGCTCAGGCGATGTGTACCAACAAATGAAGCAAGAAGATCCTTGAGCAGTGCCATGCAGCCCCATATGGAGGTCACTACGGGGCGTTCAGGACAAGGTCAAAGATCTGGTAGAGTGGATTCTACTAGCCCACAATGTATGAGGATACAAGAGAGTTCATTCGACGATGCCAGCAGTGCCAGAAACATGGAGGGATCACCGCAAGAGATGCAATGCCACTCACAAACAACTTACAAGTTGAGCTGTTTGATGTGTGGGGCATTGATTTCATGGGACCCTTTGTCAAATCCTATGACAGTGAGTACATCCTGGTGGTATGTATCTTGGGAGCTCCACACAAAAAGTTCTATTTTGGAGAGTATGAGTGTTGTCCAACCACCATAATTATCCAGAGAGAGTCTTTGAGGAGCAAGGCATAGGTTTTCTTTGCAAAATTTCAAAACCCCAAGTACTTGAGAGTGAAGTATATCATGTCATAGAAAAGGCTGTTCCTTCCTGCAATAACTCAAGAAGGCATGATAGCCACTCATACACTTCCACTAAGCCTGAATGTTTGGGAATAACCTATATGTTTGTTAATGATCTCCATGATGAAGCTTAGACTTTACTCGAGGGCGAGTAAAGGATAAGTGTGGGGGAGCTTGTTGGCGACTCTTAATGACAACTTATTACTGCCAACAAAGATATAAAATATGATAAAACAAATAGACATAGGGTTGTTTACTAATGAATTCCATGAGTTTTGGTGCATATGTGCTTACAGGAATAAAGTGGCAAAAGAAGAGCTAAAATGGGCTTAGGGCCAGGTCGCCCGACCTTCCCTGGTCGGCCGACCTGGGTCCAGGCCCGGTGAGGTCCATCTTCAGCCCAACAACAACAAGCACACTCAGGAGCGATCAGGCACGTTGAGATCAAGACGGTGGAAAAGAAGAGTTGGGATTGGGCCACGTGGCAAGCACATGGATTCATGGGCCCATATCCCTAACTTAACTGACACATCTTCACCATTACCCACCGGAAACCGACCAAAGGACCCACTGGAGAGTGTCACTGACGAAGTGGCGCCGAGGGGCCACATCCCTGGGTCGGCCGACCTAGCCAGGTCGGCCGACCGAGCCTCACGCCCAAATCGCCACCGCCTTCACCAGCAACTGTCAACCGTCTCCAGGAGTTCATCTGTGCCGTGGATCATCAAAGACGGTGAATCCAACGGTCGGCCGATCCCCCCTAGTCGGCCGACCTGGGCCCATCGGACCGCCTCAACCGCTGCAAACTGACTCCAAACCGCCTCTCCAAGCTATAAATAGATGGACTCGGGGCAGGGCTAATCATCATCGAGCAGAAGTGAAGATCCAAGGCGAAGCCCTCCTCATATCCAGAGTAGAAATAGGGAGAGAGTGAGGGAGAGTCTGGAGGAGTCCCGGCCTGTCGGTGACCCTCCACCTGTACCTCGACGGATGCGAGCTACTCAGTAAGTATCCGGGATTCAACTAGTAATTAAGTCTGAGTTATAGATAAGTTAAGTCTCTATTATGCTTGTGGATTCGTTGCTTTATTTATAAAGTATTCTAATCTTTGATCAAGGTTAGGATAGCTGATATTATCTTAGACGTGGTGCTTAGGTGTATATCTGCCCTCGTTTGCCTCGTAGCCCCACGGATTAGTAGAGGTAGGCGGCAGGTGGTGACAGCCCTGTCCGTCCTTTGTAATCCTCCACGTACGGGTACGCGTAGAGCTGTTGGCCGGCAATTTCCTAGAGGCCTAGGATACCCGTGCCTAAAGCAAGCATAGGAGAATTCTCTTAACTATAATCAGAGCCTTAGTGCTAAGTTATCCTCTCTACCCAGCCTTTATATACACTCGATCGATCCGGCTCAGCTTTAGTGATTAGATATACTTTTACGTTCCCTGTGGATTCGATACCTGGTTTACTCACGGGTGAAAGCTACTTCGACAGCCGTGCGCTTGCGGACTTTCTGTTTGCCACCGCTTGTGTCAACAGCCACTACTTGACCATTGGTGGGCCGAACGTGGAGGCGTCGGCCTGTCTTTCCGCCACGTGGAGGGAGGGCGCGTCTTTTGAGGAAGTCAGATGAAGCGACGGCGCACATCGCAGCAGCGTGGATGGTGGGCCCACGCATTTAACGCCGCCGCTCCACTGCGCCATTCCGCTCTTTTTATAGCCTCGCGCCGCAGCCGCCTAAGGTTTACTTCATCCCAATCTTTTCACCTTCCGTCCTGCGTTTCATCTCCCTTGCCGTCGCTGCGCTCGCCCCCTCGCATCTTCCGCCGCCGCCGCACTCGCACTCTTCCGAGGAGTGAGAGACCGAATCCCTCATCCGGCCAGCATCTTCTTCCTCTGGTGGCCTCGCGATGTCGAACTGGGAGCGCTCGAAGGTGACGCTTCGGCAGCTGGAGGGGCTTGTGAAGGAGGGACTGCTTCCGCCATTGACGGAGGCCGAAGAGTGGAAGAGACCGGGCGTGGAGGACTTCCCCCAGCCGCCGCCCAGGTACGTCGAGTGCGGGTTTTCCGTCCCCGCGGGGAGATTCATCCGGGCCGTGCTGAACGAGTATGGGCTGGAGCTCCATCACATCAACCCCAACATGGTCCAGCAGATGGCGGTGTTCGTGGCGCTGTGCGAGGGATACCTGGGGATGGAGGCCCATTGGGATCTCTTCAGGTATTTCTTCAAGTTTGTGCTGCATACCGCCGAGGGCGGCGCCCCGCGACGATCGGGTGCGCCGTGCTGAAGATGAAGCAGGGGAGGTCGGGCGGCTACATCCCGGGCTCCCTCGTGAGCTCGAACAAGGGTTGGCACCCCGGGTGGTTCTACCTCAAGAACGACACCCAGAACCCCCTTCCGGAGTACACCGGACGGTGGTTCGAGAAGGCGCCCGACGAGTGGGCATACGGGCCCGAGAAGAGGCTCCAGGAGAAGCTCCTCAAGAATGCCCGGAAAGCCCTCGGCTGACTCCGGGCCGAGAACGTGTCCCAAGCGGAGGTCATCGGCGGGTACCTCTCGAGAGGTATTGTGCCGCTGAGGTGACGCGCCCTCCAGATGTGGCAGATGACCCCGGACAAGGCCCCCTTTGTGGGGACAGTGACAGCGGATCCCCTGCCCTCGAAGGCCGAGGTGCAGCGCCGGGTGACGGCAGCAGTGGGGACGTCTCACCTCGAGTACCCGCCGCGGGATCTTCTTGAGAGGCTCCCGAATGCCGACACCAAGGCCATCGTAAGGACTCTTTCGCCTGTCTCAAGTTTGATCCCGAGTTCTTTTTTGTCCTCTAACCCCGAGTTCCTTAGGTGAAGAGCGAAGACGTCACCTACTCCCCGGCGCCACTTCCCGAGGACAAGGCGGTGAACCGAGCTGCCGCCGAGAGGGCCAAGAAGAGGAAGGAGCGCCGGGAGAAGTGGAAGAAGCGCGAGTTGGCCAAGAGGGATAGGAACACCGACCGGGCCAAGAGGAGGGGGAAGGGAGAGAGAGTCTCCGAGGATGAGGACCCCGAGTCGGAGCCCGCGGAAGGGGACTCGGAGGATGAGGATGACGAGGAAGAAAAAGGCGGGGGTGCGCCCCCCGCGAAGACCAGAGCCGTCGCTGTGGTGACTGCCTCGCCCTCGGCACAGAAACCGAGGTCCAGCGGGAGAGGGAGGTCGCCGCAGCCGGACGCGGGGAAGAGCAGAGGTTCCCGGTTGGGCCAGCCTCACCGGTCCGCCGGGGACAGCCAGCATGGGCGGCGCAAGCGCACGCCTCCGGCCACCCGTCGCGTGTCCGAGGAGCAGGTGGACTCCCGCCGGGACGCAGCCTCCTCTCGTCGGGATAAGAGCCGCGACCCGTGTTGGTATTTCTTACGGTCACAGATAAATCCGCAAGCGCACAGATACCGTTGTAGCTTTCACCCGGAAGTATTCAGGGTATCGAATCCACAGGGAACGTGTGTACTAATCTTCTAACTAGATCGTCCAAGGACAACAAGAGAAATGATTGGCGAGGGTAGAGAGGATTCCTATGGATAAGGACCTTGATAAGGAAGCTCAGTGTCTATAGTCTGCTTACTTTGGGCACCGGGGTATCCTAGGCCTCTAGGATATTGCCGGCCAACACTCTACGCCGTACCCGAACGGCGAGGATTACAAAGGACGGACAGGGCTGTCACCACCTGCCGCCTACCTCTGAATACGTGGGGCTACGAGGCAAACAAAGGTAACTTCTAGCCCAGACACCACGTCTATGCTATCAATTACTACTTTAGTCTTGTTCCTAGACCAAAGTATTCACTAAGCATTCGTAAATGATTAATGAACGATGAACCCACAAGCAACTATAGCAGAGAACTTACTTAATCAAGAGAACTTAATACCATAAGAGATCACGAACACTTACTAGAAGAAGGAAGCATCCGTCGAGGTACAAGATCGGGGAAGAGTGCCGACAGACCCGGCACTTCCCCCGGACTACCCCTCACTCTCTCCCTATTCTCTAGATACTACACTGGAGTAGAGCTTCGCCTTGGAGTGGAGCTTGTGGCTTCTCAATCTTGTGTGTTTTGAGAGTGAGGGGTAGGGGGTATTTATAGTCTAGGGAGTGCCTTGGGTGAGTGGAGATCCTCCCTAGGTCCTAGGGAATATTCTCCTCCCTATTCTCTCTTTGTGCCATGTGTCCCTTGGGAAACCGACGTCTGGAGTCGGTGGCGCGAAGCCAGGTCGCGATGACCTTTTCCCCTGCGCGCGTGTGCTTCCTGAGGAAAAATCCCGCCATCCATCTGCCTTGATCCGCGTGAAACAGCTTCTGATGAATGGGGGCGTGACACGTAGGTCCTTGTGGCCCTGTTCCTGCGCTGAGTCCCTGGCTCGTTCCTGCGTAGCGCTGCGGCCGACCGCATGCATGGCCTGCTGGCCTGCTTGTCCTATCTCCCCTGCCGGCCTGCATGGCCTGTGCGCTGGCCCCTGCGGTTGTTGACCGTGCCTGCTGCATGGCCTGATGGCCTGGCCCACATGGGCCCGCCTGCCCCATGCATTGGCCGCAGGTGGGAGCAGCAGCTTGGCACGGCCGAATGGCCCTGCTGCCCTGCTGTGTTCGGCGGTGGGCAGCACTGGTGCCCTGGTCACCATGGGCCCCGCCTGGCCGGCCTGCATGGCCCATGTGCCAGAGCCTGGGCGTGGTGACCTGTTGTGGGTCCCGCCCAAGTGGGTTCCATTTGAGTGCGTCCATTTGTCAGGTTTATATCTTCTCGATCCGAGGTTCAAATAATATGAATAATATAACATTCGGAAGTGTTTCGACAAGATCTTCACAATGGTATATTCCAAATAGGCATCTGAGATATTTTGTGATAATAATATTTATATCTCATCTCAAGCCTATAGTGCTCTTTCCTGCATGACAAAGTAAAACACCAACACTCGTGGAAATAGTTAGTAATAAACCCTATCACTATGTTTGGTGTTTATATTTGATATATTTTCTGCAGGAGTTGACAGTTAAATTTGGTACTTAACGACCGTCAACAAGCTCCCCCACACTTAGCCTTTGCTCGTCCTCGAGTAAAGCTTTAGGACTAAGGTGGAAAACATGACTCCAAATGATATGATGCAAGCATATAAATTATTCCAAAACATACCTGCACTTGTGAAATTTGATGTGTCTATCATGTCATCTTGGATGGTTGAAGAATGGAACGGCTTTGATTTAAGTCATCTCAACTCTACTGTTAAGTAACTTGGGTTTTTTTTAAATAAGTTTTGAAAGACATAGCCTTACCTAGCTTCTCAAAATGATTCTCTCAGATCGCTCAATGTGTATGATTCCTCACCAAGGCATTTCTTTACCCTTCTTTCACCTACTTCTAAAAGGCTTATGTGGAGCTCAAGGTAGGAGTAAAGGTAAGGCATACTTGCATCACATATATTGCAAAATCAAAGAGTGGATCCAAGAAGAGTACTGTTCATACAATCTGATCAAGATGTGCATGTTTGTGGAATAATGGAATGATAACTCCTTTTTGTATGATCTCTCTTCTCTTTAATTTATTTTGAGAACATGGCTATATATTTTTTTCATAATCCTTGGGCCTTCATGTGCCCATATTTTTTTTTCCTTTTTTTTACTTGGACCTTCATGAGTCCATATTTTTTTATAGCCCATGTCTCTTTTGCAATAATACTTGGAGAGGAGATCAACACTTAAATGGAGCATTTATTTTGTGGATGATTGAATTGCATGTTGCTAACTTCTAGTGTAGAAGTTTAGCATGTGTATGTGGAGTGTACGTGATCTTGATCATGAAAGCATGAAAAGTATCTTGCAAGGGTCACAACAATTTGACAAAGCTCAATGCAATAACAAGCAGCATATGTGTATGGGTTTTTCAATGTGAGCAAATATGGCTTTGTAGGAATAAGGCATCACTGAGGAGCTTTGCAAGGCTATTGATTTTAAGGTTTTTGCAAGAATAACATCCCAAGCACTTTATACAGAAAGAGCAAGATTTATTTCATCATACCATATCTCATTAATTAACCACTTAGATAAACATGTTTCCTAAAGAGATATGTTCACAAGCAATAGGTGTATGTGCAAGGAATAAAGTATATGCAAGCCAATCAAGGATAGACATGTAAAACCAAAGAGCATCCAGGCTTATTTTATCATGAGTTTAATTTTAATAATCATATCAAGATAGGAACGAGTTAACTCATGAATCAGAGAGGATGAGGGATAGGGTGCGCAAACCATCGCTCTGGACGAAATTGGAGACGAAAGGTACCAGAGGACCATCGACCGATCTGGTGGTCAGTCACGTGCAGTCACGTGCGATGTTGTGCAGCCTGTTTGTGGGTGATCTCGAACATGTATGCATCAGAAAACTGGAGAGACCCCCACACTTGATCATGTACCTGCATTTATTCATGGTGGAAACAAAACAAGGGCTCTTTGGTTCTAATGACCAAGAGCCTCAATTTTTTTCTTCTTTTTTTTATCAATGTGCAAGAACTAACACCAGCTCTGGACCAAAATAAGATTTGGCTCGAAAGGGAACTTACTTGGAATACTCACATACCTCCCCCACACTTGAGTTTGCAGTGCAAAGCAACATAACTCAAGTGTGTGAAGTTCAAGCTTCTTCTGTAATCTTCCCAAACCAAGACTTACCGAGGTTTTTGTAGCTGATGTAGCTTCATGTTCTTAAGCATCACCTATCCATCATTCTTCTTAATCTCTACCTGAAACGGTTAGTGACCAAAAATACCCGAAGGAAAGATTATACTAAAAACATGTTCTTGCTTTTTATTGAAAATAAATGATACTCCGGGCCATCTCCCGGCAGTGCTTTGTTTATGGTCCGAAGCTAGACCATGAGGAACCCTCACATTGCAGCTATTATTGGCGACGTAGTTCCCATAATTATCGCCAATTGTTAATGTACCGTTGAAGTTCTAGCTGCAATGTTAATGCCAAAGATGCAAAACGAAATCTGCAATGTTTATGATAAATGAATACATCCACAACGAACCTCCTAAACATTTTAGAAATGAGGACCTTAAGGTGGTTGTAGCCCTCTTGTGCGCTCGAGGCACATAACATGTTTGACTCTAGAGATTCATTAAATGAGCATGACTCTTGTGGGATTTCGAAAGAGAAGGTTTCATGCTCATTTATAGGATCCTTTTGCTCGGACTCCAGAGTCGATACTCCAAACGTGTCCATGGCCCTTGGGTTCTCCAACTCAAGAGGTTCATCATTGAAAATCGGAGTTGTTTCTCGACCATTATCGAGAATAACTTCCTGAGGGCCTAAGGGACACGGCTTCCTCTTGATTGAAGGTGATGATGAAGGTCGCTTGTGTTCAAAGAGATGAGAAGTAGGTTCTAATGGCGACACAAACATTACCTTCTCGAGCAGGCTATGCTGGGGAGGAGGCTTTGCTCTTGGAATTTTTGCGCAAGGGATAGGATTGGCAAAAGCAGCATTCCCAAGCGTGTCATGAAGGCTCCCATGAGATGCTTCTTTTTGGAGAAGCTTTTCTAGTGGGAAGCCTATGAGAAGATCAAAATCCGACCACCTTAAATTCCAAGAGCTTGATTTGGTGACTATCAACTTTGACCATCAACTTAAATGGAGCTTGAACTTGTTGGTATTTCTTACGTCGCAGATAAATCCGCAAGCGCACGGATACCGTTGTAGCTTTCACCCGGAAGTATTCAGGGTATCGAATCCACAGGGAACAAGAAGGCATTGTCTAATTACTAAAGTTGACCGGATCGATCGAGTGTATATAAAGGCTGGGTAGAGAGGATAACTTAGCACTAAGACTGATTATAGCGAAGAGAATTCTCCTATGCTTGCTTTGGGCACCGGGGTATCCTAGGCCTCTAGGAAATTGCCGGCTAACAGCTCTACGCCGTACCCGTACGTGGAGGATTACAAAGGACGGACAGGGCTGTCACCACCTGCCGCCTACCTCTTCTAATCCGTGGGGCTACGAGGCAAACGAAGGTAGTCGATAACCTAAGCACCACACTTAAGATACATACTACTACTCTAATCTTAGCTAGAGACTAGAGCACTTTATAAATAAAGCGACGAACCCACAAGCACAATAGAGAACTCAGATTTCTATAACTTTGACTTAAATACTAAGCTGAGTATCCCGGATACTTACTAAGTAGCTCGCATCCGCCGAGGTACAAGTGGAGGGTCGCCGACACGCCGGGACTCCTCCAGACTCTCCCTCACTCTCTCCCTACTTCTACTCTCATTTGAGGAGGGCTTCGCCTTGACTTGATGCTCTAGCTCGATGATGATGTTCAATGACTGGTATGCATCTATTTATAGCTTGTAGAGGCGGTTGGGAGTGGACACGTGGAAGATGAGGACGAACGGACTCAGTCACAGGTCGGGCGATTCGGGGAGATCGGCCGACGTTCGATGCACCGCCTTGAGTGATGCACGGCGTTGATGGACTCCTGGAGGCGGTGGGAACCCGTACCAGAAAGATGAGGCAGTTTGGCCTCCAGACCAGGTCGGGCGACCGGGCAAGATCAGCCAACCGGCTACCGGCACCTATCGGGCCCGTCTTCGGCTGAGTGACTGATCAATGGGTCTTTATGGTGGTTCCAGGTGGTATAGGTGCATTTGAGTACGTTTAGGTTACGAGGTGGGCCCTTCTATCCATGTGACCTCCCCTTGGACCATTCCCATCTCTTGGATTCAACCAACATGGAATCAGTGGCTATGATGGTCTGGAGTGTGCTTCTTTTCCCTGAAGGAAAGTGGGCCCCATTGGGCTCTGGGGCAGGCTCGGCCGACCGGGCTAGGTCGGCCGACGGACCTTTTGTACCTGATTGGCCTCATCTTTTACCAGCCACTATCTTGCAGGCCGTGGAGTTCCACCCTAGGTGACATCACTCCATTTGAGTATGTGTACTTGTGGATGTGGCCCCTTTGTTCTTCTCTTGAGGTCCTTCTCCCATATGGGCTTGACCCAACCTTGGTGCATAGGCAAGGTTGGTCTAGAGTGGCTTCCCTAGCATATATCCAAAGATAGGGTCGTTTGGCCTCGGTTGGGCGTCGGCCGACCTGGCTAGGTCGGGCGACCGCCCACCGAGCCCGTTTTTGCCTCAAATTTCACCTGTTGCCTCCTGCATACACATAGTCACCAAAACTAGTTGAACTTGTTAGATATAATCCCTATAGCTATGGTGAATGTGTATTTGTATATCAAAGTTGACGGTCTGAGATGTGCATTAATGAGCGTCAACAAGCTCCCCCACACTTAGTCTTTGCTCGTCCTCGAGTAAAGCTTTAGGACTAAGGTGGAAACCATGACTCCTTCTGATATGAAGCTAGCATATAAATTATTCCAAGACATACCTGCACTTGTGAATTTGGAAGTGTCTACCATGCCATCTTGAGTGGTTGAGAAATAGAATGGCCTTGATTCAAGTCATCTCAACTCTTCTGTTAAGTAGCTTAGGTTTTTGATAAATTTTAAAAAACACAGCCTTACCTAGCTATGAGCTTCAAATTCTATGCAAACAGATAGCTATGAGCTTCGCCCTGCTTTCATAGCTATGGTCCAGGAGACATCCTTCTCAGGACGTGATGAAAATCCATAACATCACCTGCACACATTCGAGTTGCTCTGGTCATATCAGGCATGACGCAAGCAACGATTAGATGGAAGCTCTTTCCGTTCTCTCTCAAAGAGAGGGCAAGGAAGTGGTATGACCATACCGTTGGGTAATGAACAGTGAGTGGGAAAAGTTACGAGACAAAGTTTTGTCCGGAGTACTTCCCCGTTCACCGGATCTGTGCCCTTCGGAAGGAAATTATTGACTTCCAACAAAAAGAGAAGGAAACGATCGCGGCAGCACGGGAACGATTCTAGGATTTCAAGGCTGCCCGATTCGTTGATATAGCCGCCAGAGGATCATTCCTATACGTAATGCCGGCTAGAGCGAGAGAGGTCCTGGAGAAGATTCTAGAGCACTCTCCCGCTGCTATGGATGGAACTAAGCAAGAAGACCTTCAACTAGATTCTATCTTACCCGTAGGCTTGCCCAGTCCAGATCCAACTCCTGAGACACCATCCGTTAAGGCAGAGGAAACTCAGCCTTTCGGATTACCTTTTGACTTCGAGGATGATCTCTTTGAAAATCATGGAAACACCTCGGAGTACTCAAGGCACAAGAAGGCTACGACACCCCTCTTTCTCATCCTCCCTGTCCTCCCCATGAAGCATTTCTCATGAGAAACATAAAAGAGGAATGGTTGGATGGAATGAGTCACTTTTTCAAAGCAATTTGGAATAGTCACCTTCCGTAATCCTTCCATGTTATATAAGGGGAACTGTCGTAGAAGCCCATTTCAACCCCAACAAGAAGGACAACATCATGTCATGGCACATGGCACATAATCTCTTAGAAAATGTTCTGCTAAAGCCATCCGACAAGCTCCTCAAAAGTTGTCCCTTTGGACACATCATTTAGTGTCGGAGGATCACTAGTGCCATGACAATCACGCTAGACAAAATCGAGGTCAATTTAGATTTTCACATCGTTGATACCCTCGATTTTGATCTACCCCTAGGCTATCTGTTAGAAAGGCTTCTCCAAGGAGAAGTATCTCATGGGAGCTTTTATAACACGCTTGGGAAAGCTGCTTTTGCCACTCCTATCTCCTGCCAGAAATTCCTAAGGCAAAGCCTCCTCCCAAGCGTAGCTCACTCAAGGAGGTGATGTTCGTGTCACCATTGACCCCAAATTCTCATCTCTATGAGCACAAATGATTTCCATCACCCTCGCTTGAGCGAAAGCGTTGGCCCCATGGCCCTCGGGACATTGTTCTCGACAATAGTCAAGAATCAACCCCGAGTGTCCACATTGAATCTCTTGAATTAGAGAACCCAAGGGCCATGGACAGGCTTGAAGCGTTGGCTCTGGAGTCCAAGCAAAAGGATTCCATAAATGAGCATGAAACCTTTTCATTCGAAACCCCACAAGGATGCTCATTTAAGAAATCTCCAGAGTTTACCATGCTTTGTGCCACAATCACATACGAGGACTACAACCAACTTGAGGACTTCAATTCTAAAATGTTTAGAAGGTTGGTTGTAGAGTCATTTGCTCATCATAAACATTGCAAATTTCATGGATGCATTTGTGGCACTAACCTTGCAGCTAAAGCTTCAATGACACATCAACAATTGGCGATGAGCTTGGAAACTACATCACAAAAATAGCTGCAATGTGAAGATCCCTCATGGTCTAGCTTCAGACCATAAACAAAGCACTGCCGGGAGATGGCCCGGATTACCATTTATTTCCCTTCAAATAAAAAGCAAGAACATGTTTTTAGTATAATCTTTCCTTCGGGTATTTTTGGTCACTAACCATTTCAGGTAGAGATTAAGAAGAACGATGGCCAGGTGATACCTAAGAACATGGAACTACATTAGCTACAAAAACCTCGGTAAGTCTTGGTTTGGGAAAGATTACAAAAGAAGTTTGAACTCCACACACTTGAGTTATGCTGCTTTCCACTGCAAACTTCAAGTGTGGGGGAGGTATGTGAGTATCTCGAGTAAGTTCCTTTTGAGCCAAATCTTATTTCAGTTTAGCGCTAGTGTTAGTTCTTGCACATTAAAAAATATATATTTAAGTTCCAATAAAGGCTCTTGGTCTTTAGAACCAAAGGGTCGTTGTTTTGTTTCCACCATATATGAATAAATGCAGGTAGAAGATCAAGTGTGGGGGTCTCTCGAGTTTTCTGATGCACACATGTTCGAGACCACCCACAGACAGGCTGCACAACCTCGCACATGACTGTACAAGAAAGATCAAGGTGGAGAAGGACCAGAAGAGGTCGGCCGACCCTACCAGATCGGCCGATGGCCCTCTGGTGCCTTTCGTCCCCAATTTGGTCCAGAGCGATGGTTTGCGCACCCTATCCCTCATCCTCTCTGATTCATGAGTTAATTTGTTCCTATCTTGATATGATCATTAAAATTAAACTCACGATAAAATAAGCTTTGATGCTCCTTTGGTTTACATGTCTATCCTTGATTGGCTTGCATATTCTTTATTCCCTGCACATGCTCCTGTTACTTGTGAGTATATACCTTTAGGGAAACATGTTTATCTAAGTGGTTGATTAATGAGATATGGTATGATGAAAGAAATCTTGCTCTTTCTGTATAAAGTGCTTGGGATATTTTTCATGTAAAACCTTAAAATGAATAGCCTTACAGAGCTCCTCAGTGATGCCTTATTCCTACCAAAGCCATATGATGTTAACATTGCAAAAACCTATACACATATGCTGCTTGCTATTGCATT
>CM014276.1:4414910-4453754 GCA_004135705.1 Alloteropsis semialata | reverse complement strand
CGTCGCCCCGTCGCGGTGCCACCGCGCGAGGACCGCGCGCAGAGGGCGCGCCGCCGCCCTCCGGAACTTGTGACCTGATGTCTTCGTCCTCCCCCTCCGCCTTCGGAACTTGTGACTATGTCTGTGCTATTATCAAGTGTTGAACTGTTTTAACATAGCTATTATTGAATGTTATTTGCATTGTGTTGTTTGTACTCATCTGATCTGTCAGCTGGTGTTTTTAACCGGGGACGGGGATCCCCGCGGGGATTTATCCCCGCGCGGGGACGGGGATGGGGGGAAAACCTTCCCCGTGAGCGTTCGCGGGGACGGGGACGGGGAAAATTTGTCCCCGCGGGGACGGGGACGGGAAGCTACTCCCCGACGGGGAATTCCCTGTTGCCATCTCTACTCCCGACTGGCCTGGTTATCACGCAGGCCGCTCCCTCAGAGGCGGCTGTCGCGGCACTCCAAGCTGAGCTGGAGCAACAGCTGGTGGGGACGGCCCTTCCTACCCCTCAGGAGGCGGCGAGCCACCCTGGGGCAGGGGAGGTCGCCCTGCTCGGTGACGTGGCCCTAGCCGGGGCCGAGGAGATTGCTGCCGGGGGAGATGGCCGCAGGTCGCTACCCCTCCGGGGACCGCGGCCGGCCCCAAGGAACGGAGGCGGGGACGACCGGCGCCCTTCAAGACGTCGCCATCCTAGCGGCGGCAGCTGCTGCAGCCCCCGAGTCCTCCTCCGGGGTGGTTCCCCCTGAGGTCGTCGTGCTCGAGGACTCGCCGGAGGATGGCTCGCGGAGGATCGACGGCGATCCCAGTGGGGGGCCGGTTGTGGAATCCCCAAGGCCTTCGAGCCACCCGAGTGGGGACCTGGACTCTCTCAGGGAGACTCCGGGGATGATGACGATGGATCGTCGCTTCCAGACCATCGTACCCATCGAGGACAACCCGAACCTGCCGTGCGAGGGGCGGTTGATGTGGTACGATCGTCAGAACCCGGGGAATCCCGTCTTCGAGCTTGACGACAAGTCGGAGAGGGAGCAGTGCCATCTTCTCGCGGAGGGCCTCCACAACATGAAGGAGATCTTCAACGAGATGATCATCAAGCCTTCCTGGGTAAGTTCTTGGGTTCCCTTCTTCTGGTCTTGGCACCATTTTGAGGTGTGTCTTACCGCTCCCCTTTCTGCTTTCATTCAGAAAATCATGGAGCGCAGCTCCGAGAAGTCCCTGTTCCTCCGCCGGGAGGCTGGGCTATGGCACGCCGTTCAGCAATTGAAGGCGGAGAAGGAGCAGCTTGAGGCCCAGCTGACCGAGGCCTAGGAGGCCAGGGCGGAGGTGCTTGCCGGTGCCGAGAAGAAGGAAGCCGCCCTCGAGGCGAAGGTGGAGGAGGCCGAGAAGGTGGTGGCGGCGGCATTGGCGGCTGCCGACGCCTCCAGTCGGGAAAAGGAGGCCGCCATGCAGGAGGCCGTGGGGCTGAAGGTGAAGGTGGTGGACCTCCAGACAGACGTCCAGCACAGCGAACTCGACCTCAAGATGGCCAACAACCAATTGGTTGAGCTGGCCGGGAAACTAAAGGCCGCAGAGGAAGAGGGGGCCCGTCTTGGAGAAGTTGCCCAAAAGCGGGAGGAGGAGATCCTTGGTAAGCTGTTCTTCCCTGTTTCTTGTCGGATTATTCTCTTCTCCGCTTCCCGAGTGGTTGCAGGTTGCTTAACCTTGTTTGCTGGCACAGCTCTGCGCAACCAGAAGGCCAATCTGGAGGGCCAGCTAACATCGGAGAAGCGCGAGGTGACCAAGGCCTTTGCCGCTAATCAAGAGCTGGTGCAGCTTGGCCACGACCTGAAGGCGGAGTTGGCCAGTAAGTATCGTGTTTCTGCTCGTCCTTTCTTTTGCTCCCCTTCCTGTGAGATTACTCTGACGAAGGACTGTCTGCAGGAGCTATTGAGGACCTTTAGAGGTCTAAGGAAGGGGCCGAGCAGAGTCAAAGGGCCCTCGAGAAGAAGTCCGAGGTCCATCAGGCTCTGGTCCAGGCCGTCGAGCACCTGTTCGAGGAGCTCAACGTCGGCGGCGGCCCGTCCCTGGTGGACCGCATTGCCCTTGTTGCAGGGAGGACTCGGGCGCAGGCCTCGGATCTTGCTCGGAGCGTGGCACGGAAGATCATTGCCATGTTCTTGTCACATTACCCGACCATGGATCGGAAATCCCTGCAAGGTGGGTGGGCCCCCGGCTACGAGGAGGACGAATACAATGAGATTGAAGCCGAATCTTCCTCGTTTGCCGACAAGGTGCTCACCGCCGCCCTTCCTGGTCCCTTTCTTATCCAGCCACTAATGTGAAACCTCTCTCGAGGCCCATCTCTGACCACATCCCTTATGTCATTAGAATGGACTCCCACATTCCAAAAGCTTCCATTTTCAGATTTGAAAATTTTTGGGTTGACTTTCCAGGGTTCTTTGAGACTGTTAAGTTGCATTGGGATTCTAACCCTTTCTTTGCAAATATGGCAAAAACCATTAATGGCAAGTTCAAGCAGTTGAGATGTGGCCTGAGGAAATGGAGCAGAGAACTCTCACAGCTGAATAAACTGATTAATAATTGCAGTTGGGTTTTGGCCTTGCTGGATGGCCTAGAAGACCAAAGACTGTTAAGCACGCCAGAGGCAAATTTTAGAAAATTGATCAAGATTCATCTCCAGAAATTGTTGGAAGCCAAGAGAAAATATTGGAAACAAAGAAACACAGTGAGATGGGTGAAATTTGGAGATGAAAATACTCAGCTTTTTCAGGCAATGGCATCTCACTCTTACAGAAGGAATTTCATAGCCACATTGTTACTAGCAGATGGTACTACTGTATCTGATCATTCTCTGAAGGCAGGGGCTCTCTGGTCCTCATTTAAAGACAGATTGGGTACCTCTGAATTCCAGGAAATTTTCTTTGATCTATCCTCTTTAGTTCAGCCTGTAGAACTACCAGTTATGGATGCACCCTTTTCTAAAGAGGAAATTGATAGTGTGATTAAAGAGATGGCCCCTGATCATGCCCCTGGACCTGATGGATTCAATGGATTATTCATGAAGAAATGTTGGCCTATTATATCTGAGGATTTTTATCGTTTATGCGATGGTTTTTATAATGGCACATCGGATTTGAGATGCATAAATGGGTCTTTTATTACTCTGGTGCCAAAAAAAGATTGTCCCCTCACTGTGAATGACTATAGGCCGATCTCATTGTGTCGGATACCAATATTAGGGGTATCCAATGACGGCGATTAAAAATAACCTGCAGCTTGATGTACACCTCCTGTGTGCGATTGGCAAAGAGCTAATAACCTCCTGGTAGCTTTCTTTGGGTGCATGTATCAGAAATTCCCTTGGAATTTATCTCACGCAGCAGCAGATCACGTAACGTCGTTCGAGGGGCTACACCAAGTAAATGCCTGCATGTCTCTGTCTTGCATCTCTCTCTCTCTTTTGTACAGGCACGGGCAGGCGCTTCCTCGAGGGCTGCCTGACCGACGTGAAAACGGCACAGCGGCACTGCAGGACAACTCGTCGGGCAGTGCAGCAGCACGGCAAGCTCGCCCGAGGAGTTGCCAGCTCGCCCGAGGAGTTGCCAGCTCGCCCGAGGAGTTGCAAGCTCGCCCGAGGAGTTGCAGGCAGCGCCCGAGTACTCTCCGATTCGCCCGATGAGCTGCTCCATCGCCCGACAGGACCCCGATTCGCCCGACAAGAACCACGTCTCGCCCGACGAGTTGCAGGCAGCGCCCGAGTACTCTCCGATTCGCCCGATGAGCTGCTCCATCGCCCGACAGGACTCCGATTCGCCCGACAAGATCTCCGTCTCCGACTGGTTCGCTCCTTCGCGACCAAGCAACCTCCGGGAAGACCGAAGCACCCGGAGTCAAGCCGCTACACTGTGCCAACCACTCCCTGACGCAACTGACACCAGCAGGACATGGCTACAGTGCTCGGAAGGACATCGGGCCCCACAGCATGGGCAGGCATGCCTCCTTTTTTCCCGTTTTACCCTTTGACTGTACTTCTTCTACAGCCTTCCCTTGAAGTTATAAAAGGGAAGTCTGGGCCTCCTGCGGGAGGGGAGATCAACTCTTTTCCTCCTTTCTCCCGGGCCTCCTACGGGAGGCAGGGAGCCTCTCTTCTTTCCCGAGGAGTACTCTCCCTCGACTTTCTTCTCCCTCCAAAATACTGTCCACGGCTGGAGGGAGAAAATTCTGCGCCTCCGAAATACTGTCCACAGCTGGAGGGAGAAGAAAGGCCTTTCGAAATTCTGCGCCTCCGAAATACTGTCCACGACTTCTCCCTCCAGCCGTGGACAGTATTTCGGAGGCGCAGAATTTTCTCCCTCCAGCCGTGGACAGTATTTTGGAGGGAGAAGAAAGTCGAGGGAGAGTACTCCTCGGGAAAGAAGAGAGGCTCCCTGCCTCCCGTAGGAGGCCCGGGAGAAAGGAGGAAAAGAGTTGATCTCCCTCGCGCAGGAGGCCCAGACTTCCCTTTTATAACTTCAAGGGAAGGCTGTAGAAGAAGTACAGTCAAAGGGTAAAACGGGAAAAAAGGAGGCATGCCTGCCCATGCTGTGGGGCCCGATGTCCTTCCGAGCACTGTAGCCATGTCCTGCTGGTGTCAGTTGCGTCAGGGAGTGGTTGGCACAGTGTAGCGGCTTGACTCCGGGTGCTTCGGTCTTCCCGGAGGTTGCTTGGTCGCGAAGGAGCGAACCAGTCGGAGACGGAGATCTTGTCGGGCGAATCGGAGTCCTGTCGGGCGATGGAGCAGCTCATCGGGCGAATCGGAGAGTACTCGGGCGCTGCCTGCAACTCGTCGGGCGAGACGTGGTTCTTGTCGGGCGAATCGGGGTCCTGTCGGGCGATGGAGCAGCTCATCGGGCGAATCGGAGAGTACTCGGGCGCTGCCTGCAACTCCTCGGGCGAGCTTGCAACTCCTCGGGCGAGCTGGCAACTCCTCGGGCGAGCTGGCAACTCCTCGGGCGAGCTTGCCGTGCTGCTGCACTGCCCGACGAGTTGTCCTGCAGTGCCGCTGTGCCGTTTTCACGTCGGTCAGGCAGCCCTCGAGGAAGCGCCTGCCCGTGCCTGTACAAAAGAGAGAGAGAGATGCAAGACAGAGACATGCAGGCATTTACTTGGTGTAGCCCCTCGAACGACGTTACGTGATCTGCTGCTGCGTGAGATAAATTCCAAGGGAATTTCTGATACATGCACCCAAAGAAAGCTACCAGGAGGTTATTAGCTCTTTGCCAATCGCACACAGGAGGTGTACATCAAGCTGCAGGTTATTTTTAATCGCCGTCATTGGATACCCCTAATATTGGTATCCGACACATTGCTTAACTCTTCTTTAAAGCTCCTCACCAAGTTGTTAGCCAATCGCCTGCAACAAGTCATTTTGAGTATTATTCATGAAAATCAATATGGTTTCCTTAAAGGTAGAACTATACAGGATTGCCTTGCATGGGCTTTTCAATTCCTTCACTTTTGTCATCACAGTAAAAGGGAAATTGTGATCCTCAAGCTAGATTTTGAAAAGGCTTTTGATAAGGTTGAACACCAAGTAATCCTGCAAATGTTTCAACAGAAGGGTTTTTCAGCGAAATGGATTGACTGGATTAGAATGATTTTGGCCTCAGGGACTTCTTCTGTCTTGTTAAATGGTGTTCCTGGGAAAACATTTGAATGCAAAAGGGGTGTTCGACAAGGAGATCCCCTTTCCCCACTCCTATTTGTGGTCGCAGCTGATCTACTGCAGGCAGTGGTCAATGATGCAGCGCATAATAATCTGATACACCATCCGTTAGGGGATAGTTTTGGGGGGGACTATCCTATTGTGCAGTATGCAGACGACACTCTGATTGTTATGCTGGCTGATGAAAGTCAACTTCTTAACCTTAAGGATATTTTGGATACTTATGCTGCATCTACTGGTCTTAAAGTAAATTTCCAAAAATCTTCTTTGGTACCCATCAATGTGCAGCCGTCTCATGCCTCGGCGCTAGCTGAAGCTATTGGATGTCAAGTAGGTGCTATGCCATTCACATATCTGGGGTTACCCCTTGGTACCACGAGGCCCACTGTGCAAGAATACCTACCTTTGATGAATAGAATAGAAAGAAGAATGATGGGTATCAATAAGCTGATGTCTTATAGTGGAAGATTAATTGTGGTGAACTCAGTGCTCTCCTCTTTGCCAACATTCTATTTATGTACTCTAAAACTGCCAGTGACTGTCATTGATCAGATTGACCGATATAGGAAGCACATGCTATGGGATAAAGGAGATCTCACAAAAAAAGGAGGATGTCTAGTTGCATGGGAAAATGCTTGCAAGACTAAGGAGCAAGGTGGTTGGGAATCATTGATTTGAGAACTCAAAACTCTACCCTCTTGATGAAGCATCTCCACAAATTTTATAATCATGATGATGTACCTTGGGTTTCCATCACTTGGCAGTGCCTATATTCAAATGATACTGTGCCTCATATGAAAAAACCAGTTGGGTCATTCTGGTGGCGTGATGTTCTATCCCAAGATGTTAGCTTCTTCAAGATTGCTGCTTGCAAGGTTAACTTAGGTAACACGGTTTGTTTTTGGACGGACCTTTGGGATCTAGGAATTTTGCAATGGCAATTTCCTTAGTTATTCTCTTTTGTCAAAGATAAAAAGATTTCGGTAAAGAGATTTCTCTCACAAGATGCTCATGCAAATTTTTTGTCAAAGATAAAAAGATTTCGGTAAAGAGATTTCTCTCACAAGATGCTCATGCAAATTTCTTCACCCCATTATCAGTTATTGCTTCAGATCAGCTTGTTGAGCTTACTGCCCTTGTCCAGAACTTGGTTACTGATGAAAATATGATGGATCAATGGTCATATATTTGGGGATCTGATATATACACGTCCAAGAAAGCCTATAAACAACTGAGAGGCTTGGCTCCTATTAGTCCGGTCTTCAAATGGATATGGAAGTCATGCTCAAGAGGAAGAAATAAGTTCACCTTTTGGCTCCTTCTTCGAGATAGGTTGAATACCAGAAATATTTTGAGAAGAAAAAGAAGAATTTTGGATGATTACAGCTGCCCCATGTGTGGTTCTAGTGCCGAAGAGACAGTTGAGCACTTATTCTTTACTTGCTCTTTCTCTGGCTGGTGTTGGCGCTTTCTTAACATTCAATGGGACTCAGCGCTACAAATCTTTGAGCGAATTGTTCAAGCTAGGAGGGTTTTCGGTTCTAAAATTTTCATAGAGCTGCTGCTTGTTACCACTTGGGCCATTTGGACTCACAGGAATGAAGTTATTTTTGATGGGGTACCTCTATCTCTGCACCGATGGAAGATGATATTCAAGGAGGAATTTAGCCTTATTATCCATAGAGCTAAGCCTTCCTTGAAGCTGGAATTGGAATCTTGGTTATGTAATTTCCATTAGTTTTTTTTCTTTCTTCCCCTTTGGGCCTGAGGCCTTGTAACATGTAAATATCATATTCTCCTTAATAGAAAAAATCAGTAGGGGCCTCCCCTGCTGTCCGTTCAAAAAAAGGATCTCGGGTTGGAATAGGATAGAAGTAGAGGACTTAGTCATTTTGTTATGTAATGAACTTAACTCCCCTTTGAAGGGTAATCGTTGTTGCTTGAAAAACTCGCGTTTTTATCTGTTGCTTGCCATTACCATTTTCTTCCGAATGCTTTTGGGGTCATGGGTCGAGATGGTCAGGCGCGGGAGCCTGCCCGTCGGACTCTATTTCGTAGCCGTCGGGGCGTAGAAACTCGGGAGTTTGGGCACTCGGACTCGCAGCCCCCGAGCAGTTTCGGAAGGTTTGAGCAATGACAAACAGCAGACCGATACGTTGAAAGCAACAACTAATCGGGGCGATTCCTTTATTGCTCTCGGGGAAAAAGACGTCGGTCCGAGGACTTGGATTTTGCTCGTAAGTCAGCGCCGTAGCCGCAGGGGCGTAAGCACTCGGAACTTGGACAAGCGCGATCGCAAAGCCACTCGGGCTGACGTTTCTTTCTCGTAAGCGCAAAAGTATACCGCTTTGACCGCGCGCAGGAGCGATCACTTGTCGAATTTTTGCGAAAAAAGGAGGGGCACCGGGCCCCGGGTGGAGCCCCCGAGCGGTGGGCGATCCTGCACAGGGAAGGGGTCGCCCGCCGCTTAGTTTTGGAAAATCGCAAGGTGCATTTTGGAAAACGACCGTACGTATGAAGTACTCGGAACAGCGCGGCACTTTATTTATTATCGCAAACGAAAAGTACAGATACTTTTAGGGGTAAAAGCGACGTAGCTGCTCTATGTTCCAAGCGTTTGTAAGGACTTGGCCGTCGCGTCCTTGAGCTTGAAAGTCCCCGGGCGGAGGACTTGGTCGACGATGTAGGGGCCTTCCCATGGTGGTGACAGCTTGTGGCGGCCGCGGTTGCTCTAAACTCGTCGGAGGACGAGGTCGCCGACTTGAAAGGCCCGACTTCGAATGTTGCGGTCGTGGTACCGCCGTAGGGCCTGCTGGTACTTGGCCGAGTGGAGTAGTGCGATGCTGCGCGCTTCATCCAGCTGGTCGATGGCGTCTTCCATGGAGGCTTGATTCCCTTCGTCGTCGTATGCACGAACTCTTGGGCTGCCGTAGTCAAGATCCGTCGGGAGGACTGCCTCGGACCCGTGCACCATGAAGAAGGGCGTGCAGCCGGTAGCTTGACTTGGAGTAGTGCGGAAGCTCCAGAGGACCGACGGGAGCTCTGCGACCCATCGTGCTCGAAACTTCTCGAGGCGTTTGAAGATTCGCGGCTTCAGTCCTTGCAGGATCATGCCATTGGCTCTCTCCACCTGTCCATTGGTTTTGGGATGGCTGACGGCGGCCCAATCCACTCGGATGTTGTTGGCGTCGCAGAAGTTGAGGAACCTCTTGCCCGTGAACTGAGTGCCGTTGTCGGTGATGATCACGTTCGGGACTCCAAAGCGGTAGATGATGTCGGTGAAGAACTGGACGGCCTCCTGTGACCGGACTCGCCTGATGGGCCTTGCCTCGATCCACTTGGAGAACTTGTCGACGGCGACGAGGAGATGCGTGAAGCCCCCGGGTGCTTTCTTCAGTGGCCCGACTAGATCCAAACCCCATACGGCAAAGGGCCAGGTGATGGGGATGGTCTGTAGGGCTTGCGCCGGGAGGTGAGTCTGCCTTGCGTAGAACTGACAGCCTTCGCAGCTGCGTACGATGTCCTTGGCATTGGCGACCGCGGTTGGCCAGTAGAATCCTTGTCGGAAAGCTTTCCCGACAAGAGTCTTCGGTGCAGCGTGATGTCCGCAGGCTCCTGCGTGGATGTCCCGTAGCAACTCCTTGCCTTGGTCGATCGGGATGCAGCGCATTAGGACGCCGAAGCTTCCTCGTCGGTAAAGCTCTCCCTCGATGAGCGTGAAAGTCTTGGCCCAGCGAGCGATCCGCCGAGCCTCGGATCTTGGCCCAGCGAGCGATCCGCCGAGCCTCGGTCTTGTCGGGAGGAAGCTTGCCCTGTACGATCCACTCGAGGAGCGGGATCCTCCAGTCGGGATCCTCGAGGTTGGGCTCTGGTGCTGCGTCGATCTCCATCACTTCCACTTCCTCTTGCGTCGGAGGCTCAGGTGGCTCGTCTGTCTAGCCGGATGGAGGGGGCGTGCTGGTCCTTGGCAAACACTCCATGGGGGACGGGCTTCCGGTTGGAGGCCGCCTTGGCGAGGGTGTCGGCCGCCTCGTTGTACCGTCGTTGGACGTGTTTGAGCTCGAGGACCGCCCGGCAATAGGCGGCCATCTTGAGGCTGACGCAGCTTGATCGACGACCAGCTCCGAGTCACCTCGGATCTCGAGACGCCGTATGCCAAGCTCGAGGGCGATACGGAGTCCGTTGATGAGGGCCTCATACTCGGCGGCGTTGTTGGAGGCCGGGAAGTGCAGTCGAACCATGTACTCCATGCGCACGCCCAGAGGCGAGACAAAGACAAGGCCGACGCCGGCTCCCTCTTTCATGAGCGATCCGTCGAAGTACATGACCCACGTTTCGTGCTCGATGGAGGTTGGGGGAGTCTGGGCCTCGGTCCACTCGGCGACGAAGTCGACCAGTGCTTGCGACTTGATGGCGTCCCGAGGGGCGTAGGTGATGTTCTTCCCCATCAGCTCGAGGGCCCATTTGGCTATCCTCCCCTCGGCCTCGGGGCTCTGGATCACCTCGCCGAGTGGATACTTTGACACCACCGTGATGGGGTGGGCGTCAAAGTAATGCCGGAGCTTCCGTTTGGTGATGAGGATAGCGTAGACCAGTTTTTGGATCTGGGGGTACCGCACCTTGGTGTCGGACAGGACCTCGCTGATGAAGTAGACGGGGCGTTGCACCTTTTGAATCTTCTCGGGCTCGTTGCGCTCGACGACGAGGGCGGTGCTTACCACATGGGTGGTCGCCGCGATGTAGAGTAGCATGGCCTCTCCTTCCGCCGGGGCAGTCAGGATTGGCGGATTTTTGAGTGACGCCTTAAGCGAGTCGAGGGCCTGCTATGCCTCGGCGTTCCAGGCGAAGCGATCTGACTTCTTGAGCAGGCGGTACAAGGGCAGGCTTTGTTCCCCGAGTCGGGCGATGAAACGGCTGAGCGCGGCCAAGCATCCCGTGACGCGTTGGACTCCCTTCACGTTTTGGATTGGCCCCATGTCGGTGATGGCCGAGATCTTCTCGGAGTTGGCCTCGATGCCTCGTTCTGATACAATAAAGCCGAGGAGCATGCCTCTCGGGACCCCGAAAACGCATTTCTCAGGGTTGAGCTTTACTTTGTTCAGCCGGAGCTTTTCAAAGACCGCCGTGAGGTCGGGGACCAAGTCGCCGGTGCGCTTGGATTTCACTACTATGTTGTCAACGTACGCCTCGACCAGTCGGCCGATAAGGTCGCCAAAGACGCGACGCATGCATCTTTGGAACGTGGCGCCTGCGTTTTTCAGCCCAAACGGCATTGACGAATAGCAGAAAGTTTCATAAGGCATGATGAACGAGGTTGCGAGCTGGTCGGCCAGGCTCATTGCGATCTGATGGTACCCGGAGTATGCATCGAGAAAGCAGAGGGTTTCGCACCCTGCGGTGGAGTCGACCACCTGATCTATGCGAGGAAGAGGTAAGGAGTCTTTTGGACATGCCTTGTTAAGGCCGGTATAGTCAACGCACATCCTCCATTTCCCATTCTTCTTTTTTACAAGGACAGGGTTTGCTAACCACTCGGGGTGGTAAACTTCCCTAATGAAGCCGGCGCTAAGGAGCTTCTTGAGCTCTTTGCCGATGGCTTTGCACTTGTCCTCGTCGTATCGTCGAAGCCTCTGTTTGACCGGTCGAGCGCCAGGCTTAATATCAAGTTTGTGCTCGGCGACTTCCCTTGGAATCCCCAGCATGTCCTAGGGCTTCCATGCAAACACATCGAGGTTTGCGCGGAGAAAGTCGACGAGCGCGCTTTCCTATTTAGGATCGAGCGCCGTCCCGACACGGAGGGTGCGACCATCGTTGGCCACGGCAACCTCCTTGACGTCCTTGGCTGGCTCGAAGGAGCACGCAGCACGCTTGGAGGTCTCGGGGATATCCAGGTCCCTGGGTGAAGGCTCAGCGGCGAGCTTCTCGGACCGGACGAGTGCCTCCGCGAATTGGAAGCACTCGGTTTCACAGGCGTACGCATGCTCAAACGAAGTCCCCACCGTGATGACACCTTTGGGTCCGGGGATCTTCAGTTTAAGGTACGTATAGTTTGGGACAGCCATGAACTTTGCGTATGCCGGCCTCTCGAGGATGGCGTGATACGTCCCAGGGAAACCACCACTTCGAAAGTGAGGGTCTCCCTGCGAAAGTTCCGTGGAGTCCCAAACGTGACGGGCAGGTCGATCTGCCCGAGAGGCATTGCGTCTGCCCCGGGGACAACCCCGTGGAATGGCGCCACGGATGGCCGAAGCCGGGACCGCGGGATCCCCATCTCGTCGAGAGTTTCGGCGTAGAGGATGTTGAGGCCGCTCCCGCCGTCCATGAGCACCTTGTGGACGCGTTTTGTCCCGAAGAGAGGTGCAACCACGAGCGGGTAACTTCCTGGTTGTGGGACATGGTCGGGATGATCAGAGCGATCAAAAGTGATCGGGGCCTCGGACCACCTTAGGTAGGAGGGCACCACGGGCTCCGTGTGACAAACTTCTCGCCGGATCAGCTTCTCGTCGCGCCTCGAGGGGCAGGCCGCCGATCCCCCAATGATCATCAGGACTGCGCCGTCCTCCCTGGGGTAGCCGTCGTCGTCGTTCGGGCCTCCGGTCCCATCTTTGGTGTTCTCATGGGGTTTCTTCTTCAGAGTACCGGCGAGGAAGCTCTTCATGAGCTTGCAGTCCTTCAGGGCGTGCTTGACAGGGCCCTCGTGGTTGGTGCAAGGCGCCTCGAGGAGTTTCTCGAAGTGATCCCTCGGCGCGTTGCCCTTGGGCTTGGTAAGCTTTCGCTCAGCCGCCGCCACCATGTTGCCGTCACGCCGCCGCTTGTCCTTCTTCTTTTTCTTATCGGGCTGAGCAGAGGGGCCTTCGCCGGCTGCCCCCGACTGCTTGCCCTTGCCTTGAGGCCGATCAAGGGTCGCGGCGACAACATCTTCCCCGTCGGCGTAGTCGGTGGCGATGTCGAGGAGCTCCCGGATGGTTCGCGGCTTCCTGCGTCCTAACTCGTGGATGAGGGTCGCGCAGGTGGTTCCGAACCGGAACGTCGAGACGACGTCGGTGTCGGCGGTGTTTGGCAGCTCGGTGCAGCGCTTGGAGAAGCACTTAATGTAGTCAGGCAGACTTTCATCCCCCTCTGGAGGCAGTTGCGCAGATCCCAGGGGTTCCCGGGACGGGTGTAGGTCCCCTGGAAGTTGCCGATGAAGGCATCGCGCAACTGCGCCCAGCTGTCGATCCTGCCTGCAGGGAGGTGCTCCAGCCACGTTCGCGCCGAGTCGGTGAGATAAAGGGGCAGGCTTTTGATGATGTAGTGGTCGTCTTGTGCTCCGCCCGCGTGGCACGCGAGCCGGTAGTCCTCCAGCCAGACGCTGGGGTTTGTGTCCCCATCGTACTTGGGCACCGTCGTGGGAGCCCGGAAGCGCGGAGGGACCTGAGCGCCGAGGACACGAGGTCCAAAGGCGCGCGGCCCCCTGGGGTCGGGTGACGCACTCCTGCTCCGGTCCTCGCTGCTGTCGTAACGGCCCCCACGCCGCCTGTTGTAAGCTCGGCGTGGGCGGTGCTCTTGGTGCTCGTCCCGTCGCCTGGCGCCCCCGTCCGCTACGGCCCCGTGATGATGTACGGAGTGCTCTCGGTCGGGTTCCCTGGGAGCCCGCTGGCGTGAGGCGGAGCTCTCCGCTTGTTGAACTGCTGCGGTCTCCAGGAGCGCACGGAGCTGTTGATGGAGCCTCCGGTCTTCGGGGGTTGCCGGTTCGGGATGGCCGCGTAGTAGAACGGCGGCGGCCGCTAGGTTCTGGGACGCTCGTCCGAAGATCGGCGCGTCGTTGGCGTTGTTGCCGTCGTTGATTATGCGCTGCTGCATGTCCCGTGCATGCGCGCGAGCGGCTCCTCCGTCCGCGTTTCTCCCGAGCTCGTGGTGGAGCTGCTGACGTTCGGCCTCAAGTTGACGCTGTGCTTCGTCGAGCTCTTGCAGCCTGACCCGCCGGGCATCGCCCGCGGGGCCGTTCGGGGGCGGTGCTTGGCGGGAGCCGTCCCTCGTCGAGCTGCTAGCAGACTGCACATCCCCGTCGGGGGTGTGGCACATGAAGCACTCCCGGGAAGGGTCACGGACCGTCGATGGAGCCCGCCTTGCCCGCAGGCCGTTGAGCTCCGCCGGCGTGGGGGCGGTCACCGGATCGCGTGGTAGGCCCGGCTGACCCTCCGGGTACATGGCGTTGTAGCAGTCGATGAACTCGTCCCAGGGGAGCTGCTCTTCCCCTCCGGCCTGGAGGGCGAGGTTGGTGAGTATGTAGGAGACGTTGCGGAAGCGCTCCTGGGACGGGCTCCGTCCCAGGGCGGCCGCCAGGTCCCCACCGAGCAGGTCGAGGACGTAGGCGGTGGCTCCCGTGGTGGCTCGGGAGGGTTCGGGCCCCTTGTCGTGGATCGTCTTGCCGTCGTCGTCGCAGGCAAGCTTGGGGCGCACGAAAGTAGCCCCGATGATGGGCTCCACCGACTTGCCGAAGACGAAGTCGAGGGAGCCGAAACGCAGGTGAGCGCCTGGCGCCAGCGAGCCGCCGCCGCGGGCCATCCGGGCCCTGGTGAAATGTCGTGACACGCGAAAAGGCCCCTACCTGGCGCGCCAACTGTCGGGGTTCTCTACCGCCGGCAAGTGAGATTTCTACGATCGCGTGTCAGGGACCGGATGGTGACTCAAGAGACAGGGGATTATACTGGTTCGGGCCTCCGGAGAGTAATACCCTACGTCCAGTGAGTGCCAACGTTCTCGAGTCCAAGTCTGTAGTAGGGGGTACAAACTAGTCGGGAGAGGGAGAGGGTCCCAAGTCCCTGTGTGAGTGTGTGAGTTGATCAGTTGTTCGTTGTCCGATCCCCCTCACTGGTGCCTCCCTGTCCCCTTTTATAGTCTCAAAGGGAGAAGGGAGTGGGGAGGTAAAAAGGAGAAAATTACAATGGGCGTTACTACCCCGAGGCCTTTAACTTGCGCCGCATGCCGAGCCGTACATGGAGCAGGTGTTGACGGAGTGGGCGCCCCGCCTGACCCGGGATCGTACATCCCGGGTGGTTGATGTAGATGACTTCGCGGGTAAGCCTCCGGGCAGTTTCTGGGTCGCGGTTGACTTGTTCCGTGTCTTCGGGAACTCCAGGTGTCCTCCTCGGGCTCCAGGTGTCGTCCTTGGGTCCCAGGTGTCCTGCATGCGTTCTTCCCTAGAACTGTAGAGTTCCTGTTCGGACGAGACGGGCGCTCCTGTGGCTGCCGTGGCGAAGGACGGATGCCCGTCCTACTCTGACATGGCAGGTACCAAGCAGGTACGGCCAGGGATGGGTGAAGCCGGGCAGAGCCGAGAGGACTAGTCGGGCGAACCGGAAGACTCCTCGGCGACGGAGACTCCTCGGGCGAACCGAGAGGCTCCTCGGCGACGGAGACTCCCCGGGCGAACCGAGAGCTGTTCGGGTACGGATGATCCTCTTGACTGGGGTCTTCAGCTTTTGCTTTTAAAGGGTGGATCATTGTTATGACGCGGATTAAGGGTTTGATTGGGTACCCCCGATCTAGACCCTCGTCAGCGGTGATTGCGGTTGTCGTGACCATCGCGGCGGTAGTTGTTGTAGCGGCCACCGTTGTTGTTGTTGTTGTAACACTGCTTCTTTGTCGGTGGCATGACACCGAATTCTTTTAGCAGCGCATGGCAGTTGCGGAGGGTGTGCTTCGCGTCCTTATGAAAGGGGCACTGGTCATTGAGGGTGTCATGGAACTCATCCGAGAGGAACCTGGATTCTACCTGTTCCTCTCCCTCCGCTAAGGCCACCAGTGGCTCGGGTCCCGCTCTATGTCCTCGAGGCGCTTTGGGTTCTCAGGACGATCGTCGTCTTCTTGGTGCTTGTTCTTACCTTTGAACTGAGCCAGTTCTGCTTCGTCAGCCCAAGTCTCAAGGTTGACGACATCCATCAGCTGGGCGACCATCTTGGGGTCGACCTTGAAGAGGGTACGGAAGAGGGTGGTGTTGATGAGGCCACACCTAAAAACGTTGATGACATCACGGTTTTGAACGTCGGTAAGCCTGTTATGGTTGTCAAAGAAGCGATCCATGTAGTCGCGTAAGCTTTCTCCTTTCTTCTGCTTGATGTTGTCCAGATCGAATCTGGAACTGTGGCGAGTGTATCTAGCTTGGTAGTTCTTGGTGAAGGCTAGGCTGAGGTCTGCCTAGCTGTCGATGTTGTCTCGAGGGAGGCCCTCGAGCCATAACAACGCCTCTTTGCCTAACATCACAGGGATGTAGGCAACAGCTTAATCGTTGGAACCGTGGGCAGCCTTGACTGTCGTGTGGTAGGTTTTCAGCCAGAGCTTGGGGCTGGAGCGACAATCAAACTTCTCGATGTTGACGGTCCTTACAACGAAAATCCGACCGTCAATAGGCTCAGAAAACCAATAAAGATCAAAGCATAACTTAGACATTTTATTCAAATAGAGTTGTACCATGCATATCTGGAATATATTTGAGTACAGGGACTACGATGCAAAAGATGGACGAAACTAGGCACAGGCCCAGGTCGGCCGACCTGGCTAGGTCGGGTGACCTGGCTTGGACCCCAATCGAGCCCATTTTCCACATAGGTCAAGAAGCACACAAAGGAAGGATCATGGACGTTGAATCATGGTCGGTTCAAGTCAAGGGTGAGGATGAGCCACGTGTCACTCCCACGGATTGAAGGGCCCACACCTCAACTCATTTGCACCCAAACGGAGTATACCCACCTGGAACCGTCATAAGGACCCACATGGCAGTCTACCAGAGAAGAGTGGGGCCGAAAGGCGGCGGAACTAGGTCGGCCGACTGGCCTTGCGGCCGTTTCGCTTCCCCCTTGACCAGTATCTGTAGACCGCCATCAGGAGTCCATCTGAGCCATGCAATGCTGAAGACGGTGCATCCAAGGGTCGGCCGACCTGAGGACTTCGGCCAACCTGGGCCCACCTCCAAACTGCCACAACCGCCTCTAGCCGGCTCCAACCGCCTATGTGATGCTATAAATACCTGCAAGGGGCGCCGTGCTCAACACACACCAGAAGAAGAGCTCTCCTTTGCTACAAGCTTAGTCTTAGTCTTAGTAGTGATAGTCATAGTGTTAGATCTTCTGAAGGGCTTCCGAAGGAGTCTCGGTAAGTTCTAGAGTTCAGTTCTTGTATTCTCTTACTTACTTGCAATACTCTAAGCTTAACGGAAATATGTTCATACTTATATTGTATGCCTCAGTTATACCTTATCCACTTAGTATATACTACTTATGTCTTGCACCTTATTCAAGTGAATGTATGCTATGACATTGGCTCAATGTGCCTCTTGGTTGCTCTATTTATTAACGTGATAGATAGAGTTGTATCTCATATTGCAAGCATGGTGTTTGGGATATGGAATACTGTTGAGGGTACCGCTGCCCCACGGATTAGAAGAGGTAGGCGGCAGGTGGTGACAGCCCTGTCCATCTTTTGTAATCCTGCACGTTCGGGAGTGGGTATTAGGCCTTTATGATGAGACGTCTTATTGTCGTCCCTTGATGAGGGAACCACTGGATACCTCGATATGTCCTCTTGCATATGATCATTGAATGAGCTTGTATAGGGTATTGTAGTATATCCAAGTTCCATATGTATGATGCTAATGAACCCTTATTAATCTTTACTAATGTACTATTCCTAACTAAGACTACCATAATGATAAAGCAATGAACTTCTGTGTGTCACATTACCCATTCACTTATATATCATTTACCCCTGTTTAGATTATGGTATATTAATGTTGTTGTAAGTAAATGCATTGGATGACACCTCTTTTTAACTAAACGCTTTCCCTGTGGATAAACAAATAATGATACTCTGGAATACTCCCGGGTGAAATGCTACAACGTACTTCTGTGCGCTTGCAGAATATCTGTAACGTCTAGATTTACGATGAAGTATCTCTAGTACCATCACTACTCCAAGTGGTGATGCTAAGAAATACCAACAAGTAGAGTCATTGCCGGGGAAAGCAATGGTAAAAGTGATTTGATCATCCATGTATTTAATGCAACACGATTAATTGCTAGTAATCTAGCAGTTTACCCTTTTGCTCTGTTTCTCTGTGATGTGAAACAGGGTAGTGCATGACTGGTTTCCGATTACCATCCAACTACGTCGAGAACCCAAATACCATAGTGTTGACACCAGATTTTTGCACCAGATATGCTGAGTCATGAGGTGACGTGGTAAGGCTGGTGGACCCATTGACTGGTCAAAGCCGAAGATGACAGAGAAGGGAGCCGATATGCAGAAGAGATCCGATGAAGCAGGAATCCGACCCGATAACGAGTACAAGAGGAAAGACGCGTCGGCTGAGGAAGAAGCGTATCAGATTCGGGGACTATTTCCTTTTCAGAAGGTGTTTGAGAGTCCCGTTGTATCTTAAGCTTAGTTCACCTTATTTAGTTAGTCTGGTCCGATCAGGACTCTCCGCGACCAGGGTATAAATATGAACCCTCGTCCATTGTAAAGAACAATTCTCACAATTCAATACAACCCGGCTTCACGCCAAAACCCTAGTAGTAGTTACCGACGAAGCTCATTGGTGGACGGGCTGCATCAGTTCTGATCTCCGGCTTACCAGTAAGTTAGTCAATTTATCGAACTAATATAGGCTTTGAATTGAGGCGCATCGCCCTTTCTCGTTTATATTGTTCAACCGATTTATCTCTGGATAATTAAGATTGATATAGATTCCCTACGTCGGAGCTAGATCAATATTGATTATTCAACAGATTATCGTTATCGGACTATACTTTAAGCCTAGATTCCCTACGTCGGAGCTAGGTATCAAGATTAGTCTAGATTCCCTACGTCGGAGCTAGAATAATCTTGGTTACTAAAGATAGTCTTTGCGGTTTGTTGGAGTTGCTAGATTGGTTTAGATCTACGCCATGTGAATCAATTCTACTTCTTCAACGGCTTTGAGCACAGGTCTTGGTCCGATTTAAGCAATATTTATCTTACAGCATCGTTCTATGTCTGATCTTGCTTTGTGGTTTAATCTGGTTGTTCTTTGAGTATTGCATTGGTGTAGATTCCCTACGTCGGAGCTGGATCTTTGTAATACGCTTAGATTAATCTTTGACTGTCATGTTTGGTCTAGATTCCCTACGTCGGAGCTAGGTTCATCTTGATTAGTCAAAGGAAGCTTTGGTTATGCCTTATTGCTATTTGAATGTTAAGTGTGGTGTAGATTCCCTACGTCGGAGCTGGATCTTGCTTAATTGTTCAGTAGCATATCTTAGAATCAGAACGTATCTGTTAATGTTTTACCTGCTTATTTTGCTTAATCTGATCAACACCTGTGCGAGCATCTTGTTTAATTGACAGGTTGATGAGTTGAATCTGATTATCTAGCTATCTGATCTGATCATAGTTGGAGAAATCTAGATTCCCTACGTCGGAGCTAGATTTCCCCGAAAAGGCTATAGTCCGATCGGCTGGTTAGATGGTCCGACAAGATGAGTCAAACTGGCAATTAGACAAGATGGACAATGTATCGGCTTACACTGTGATTATTTAATATCTTGTTTCAAGACACAGCTGATCCATTATTTTACATATTGGCCTTATTTTATGCTTTATTTTCATTATTCAAAGGCTGGTCTGTTATATCAATCAAGGTCCGATCCTGATTGGTCCGATCCTGAGGTCCGATATGGTGTCTGATTGAGGTCCGATTACTCGGTCCGATTGACGTCATCATTGAGGTCCGATTCTGAGGTCCGATCGGTATCGGCCGATGCGTGTCTGATTGGGTCTTGGCTACAATTCGACGCTACTCCATCGTCTGAAATAGAGCCGGCACAATCATAGAGCAATTTAACTGTTTTATTCCCTTGTCAATTACAGGTCAAATTGACTGGCACGCCGCGAACCTAAACTGGAGTGTAGACTGGCACTGGAGCGAAGCAGACTCTCCCCGGTCATCTGTGTGCTGCACGCGGGAGATACGTCCGCCGATTTTCCGCGTCAACACATTTTTTGGCACGCCCAGTGGGACTCGAGAAACAAATCCAAGATGTCGTCGTCTGATGCTGAACAAGAAACTGCAGCAAGACTTGCTGCTGAGAAAGAAGCTGCTGAGAAGGCCAAGAACGACAAGAACAAGGCGACTGAGGTGACCATGCTCATTACGAAGGCCGATCTATCCAAAGCTCAGTTGGATGCAGTTCAGGCCCAGATAGATGCGTTTGAGAAGCTCTGCCTTGGTCAGTTTGGGCGTAATCGTTCAGGTCCTATACTCAAAGGTCCTCTCCCAGATCTAGAGTTGATCAAGAAGACAACTGAAGCTCGGGAGCAGCAAGTCAACATGACGGAGATGATTCACCAGGCTGTTCATCATGTAATGATCAACCAATCTGGCACCTTGGTGAATTCTTTGGACAATCTCATCAAGAAGGCGGTGGACGATGCTGTTTGCTTGAAGGGTCCAGTATTTATAGCAGATTCTGCAGGAGCATCAGGATCAGGAAGAGGAAAAGAGATTGCAGAAAATACAATGACCGTTCCTCCGCAGATGCCAATTGCTCCACCACCTCCTGTTGAACTGGCCAACGGTTTCCTGTTGATGGCCGATGGAACTATTGTTGGCCCACATGGTGAAAAGTATGCCAGGGCTCTGAGCGAACAAGAGAAACAGCCTGCTGCTGCAAGGCTACGTACAGAGGTTCCTTCACATCAGCGTATGGTCGGAGATTACAATAACTATGTAATGGACATAGCTGATGGAATGCCACATGGAAATCAACAGTCCGATTGGTCACAAAAGATAGCCGAGGTGATCCAGAATCAATTCGGCTTAAAGCCTAAAGATGAAGCGAGGTTGTATCGGCACCCGTACCCGTCTTATTTTGATGCAGTGCCACTTCCTCCGCGTTACAGAGTGCCGGATTTTTCCAAATTCTCCGGGCAAGATGATATGACCACCATCGAGCATGTGAGCCGATTCTTGGCTCAGTGTGGTGAGGCTGCTTCTGAGGAGGGACTCAGGCTCAGATTTTTCCCTCTGTCACTGTCAGGGCCGGCGTTTACCTGGTTTACGTCGTTGCCAGCAGGATCGGTCACAGGGTGGTCCGACATGGAGAAGCAGTTCCATAAATACTTCTTTTCTGGTCTCAATGAGATGAAGATCTCCGATTTGATTGCCATCAAGCAAAGGAATGATGAGACCGTCAAGGAGTACATCCAACGATTCCGTGACACTAGGAATCGGTGTTACAGTCTGAAGCTGTCTGATATGCAATTGGCCGAGCTTGCATTCCAAGGTTTGCTCGCGCCGATTAAAGAGAAGTTTTCTGCCCAGGAGTTTGAGACATTGGGGCAATTGGTTCAGAAAGTGTCAGCTCATGAGGTCCGATATCAGGAGATGAAGCGTATGAAGTTTTCTAAACAAGTGTCTTATCTTTCTGATACTGAAGAGGAGGCTGATGTCAATATAGCTGAATGGACTAAATCCAAGAAGCCAGTGTCGCTCCCGTGGATCAAACAGAATCCTGAGAAGTTTGGATTCGATATAACAAAGGCCGATAAGATCTTTGATTTGTTGCTCAGTGAGAAGCTTATTCAGCTTTCTCCAAATCACTCAATTCCATCGGCCGATGAGTTGAAGAAACGAAAGTATTGCAAATGGCACAACTCGACATCTCACGAGACCAATGAATGCAAAGTGTTCAGAAGGGAGATCCAATTGGCTATTGAGTCAGGCAAGATCAAATTTGAAGACAGCAAGAAAGCCATGAAGATCGATGGTCATCCCTTTCCCAATAACTTTGCTGATTTCTCCTTTTCTGTTAATATGGTTGATGCTAGTGAAAAGGGGAAAGTCAAGGTGCTTACATCGGACCACGCCAAGAGTTCTGGTGCCGTTGATCCTGTGGTTCAAGTTACTGTTGAAAAGCTACGCAGGAATCATCAGGCATTTGGGCGTGAATCTAATGCTCCTGGTGGATATCGGCCACGTGTGACTTCCCAAATGTTGATCAACAAATACAAGAGGCAGCAGGCAGCAGTCCGAGCGTGGAGGGAACGCGAGGAACGACGACGTCGGAGGCATGAATATCAAGCAAGGCGGCTTGATGAAGAGTTTGATGGTCAGCGCCGACGTGGTGGTAGGTCCGATGGCCGACGCCGATATGATGAGTGGTCCGATGACCGACGCTGGTACGATGACAGGTCCGATGACCGGCGCTGGTATGATGATATGGTTGATGATCGCCGTCATTACGGTTATAGGTCCGATTGGTATACAGATGGACGTCAAGCATATAACCGATACAACGAGGATGATGATCATTGGGGATGTCCTTTCTTTGTATTCTGCTGGAACGAGAAGCTTAGACTGCCATCGAAGGCAGATTGTCCTGAATGTAGCTTCCAGTATGAAGAGTACAGAGCTTCCAAAAGAGGTCGACGATCAGTTCATGAACGGATCGGCGCCAGGGTCGATGATCATCATCAAAGAGATGAAGGCCGGGTTAATACTCATGGCCACAAAAATAATGAAGGCCGGGTTAATACTCATGGCCACAAAAATAATGAAGGCCGGGCTGATGCTCATGGCCCTGAAAAAATGGAAGAAAAGGCTCCAGTTCAGAATCGGACTGAAGAACCTCCAATGAGGCCTGGACAGTGGTGCCCGTCGGGGATTTCTAAGTCTAAGAAGAGACGTGTTCAGAGGTTGCGCTATAATGAGCAGATTCAGGAGCAAGAATTAGCAAAAGAAAAGAAGTGGCGCATCAAGATGGCCAATGATGATGAAGCAAGTACATCGGCCACAATAAATATGGTTTTGATGTTGCCGTCCGATTTCGCTGCTCCTGATGAACAAGACGACCATGAGGTCGATTATGAACTGGAAAAAGCCGCTGCATGCTTGGTTCTGGATTCAGAGAAGGCAGTTTTTGAAAGCCAAATGCAAATGGGTATCAGCACCTGAAGCCTCTGTACATCAAGGGATACGTTGATGGGAAGCCGATGACCAAGATGCTGGTTGATGGAGGAGCTGCAGTCAATCTCATGCCTTATTCCACGTTCCGCAAATTGGGAAAAGGGATTGATGATCTAATCAAGACCAATATGACGTTCAAGGACTTTGGCGGAAACGTTTCAGAGCCTCGGGGGGCAATTCATGTTGAATTGACCATCGGCAGCAAAACATTGCCGACTACCTTCTTTGTGATTGATGGCCAAGGTTCTTACAGCATGCTCCTCGGGCGAGATTGGATTCATGCCAACTGTTGCATCCCATCCACGATGCACCAATGTTTAATTCAATGGCAGGGCAATAATGTGGAGATCGTCCCGGCTGATGATTCGGTTAGCATTGCTACGGCTGAATCGACGATTTGGGAGTTCGAAGGAATTGAATGCCTATCAGGAAAAACATGGGATGGTGATTTCCTCAAGGTGTCCGATCAAGGATTACAGCCGGTCCAAGCAGTCGGCTCTGAAACTTTATTTTAATGGCTGATTTGGTTGCTGATCATTGTGGACCTAATGTTGATACTGTTGAACAATGCACCATGGAGCTTGATGCAATTGGTCCGATCAATACAGAGGCCGATGTGGTTGACGCAGTTCCCTGGACCATGTTCTTTGATGGTTCATCTTGCAATGATAGTTGCGAAATCGGCCTTCTTATTATTTCGCCTCGGGAGGCAAGATTCAATTTGCTTATCCGATTAAAAAGTGCACAAATAATCAGGCGGAATATGAAGCATTGATGAAAGATCTCCGGATTCTTAAAGAGATCGGCGTTCAATTTGTTGAGTTCGTCTTTGTAATTCTTAAGTATCTTCCAAGACATCGTAACAAGGAAGCAGACCGGCTGACGCAAAAGGCGTCTGGCTATTGACCTATGTCCGGTGTGATGGTACAGGAGATACCAGAAGGAGATTGGAGGAAAGAAATCGTTGAATATTTGAAGGATTCTTCTGTCAAGACTTCCAGGAAGTTACGTTACAAATCAATCAGACATGTCTTGGGTGAAAGGGAAACATTTCCTAAATCATTGAACGGGAAATGTTTGAAGAAGTACTACCCTAGCATTTGGGTAAATTCGTAAAGCCGATACCGCTGCTGCTCATGCCGTCGTTGCTGATGAAGGAACAGTGCTGAAATACCAAGATTCAGAAGAAAGGATTTCAACATCTATGCTAACACGATGTCGGCTCGTCCATCCGAAAACCATGGTATGATCAAGTAAACTTTATTTCTTACTGCGAAATACTTGGGAATTCTATTTTATGAAAATTAAATACATAGTTTAGCTCCTCAATGATATGAAATTCCTACCAGAGCCATATGTTGATATCTTCTGAAAACCTTACACATATGCTGCTTGTTTTGTATTGAGTATTGTCAAATTGTTTGTGACCCTTGTGAGATTTGTTTCATGCTTTTAAGATCGAGATCACGTACACTCCACATATTATTCCATTGTTGAGTATGCTAGACTTTAATTTTTGGCACATCGCTGTCGTTTGGTCTGGATTCACATACTCGACTATTCATATGCTGACTTCTATACTGGGAGTTACGCAAAAACATGCCTTCCATCCATATAAAAATACTCCGTCTCTTTGACATGACTTTTCAAATTCATTATGCAAAAGGTATGGGTTATGAAAAAAGAAAAGAAAAATAATATATTATCCGTGCTCAAAAGCATAAGGAAGAGTGGTAAAAAATAAATATGAGAGATAGCCCATATCTGAAAAGAAAAGTAAAATGAAGAGTCATGCAAAAGGGAGTTTCACCAAAAATTCCACACACATGCACATCTTGATCTGATTGTATGACTTATTTTCTCCACTGGATCCGGTTTTTGACTTTGCAAGATATGCAGTGCAAGTATGCTTCCTTTCTATATCCTACCCTGAGCTCCACAAAAAGGCCTTATTAGAAGTAGGAAGAAAGGAGACGGAACAATGTCTTGGTAAGGAATAATATACATTGAGCGATCTGAGAGAATCATTTGAGGAGCGAAGTTATGTTTTGATTTGGAAATGAAAAACCAAGTTATTTAGCAGGAAGAGTAGAGTTTTCTTGATTATTCATATTGGCTAACATGTTATGATAAAGAAGCTTGAAGAAAGGTATCGGCTATGAAAAGGGCAGTGCTAGAGAAGTCAAGGTGTTGAATCTATGAAGCGAATTGCATCGACTAGGAGATTGAGACGCTGGATTTACAGAATTTCGAAGCATGAATCCTTCATACTCCGAAACTGGGGGGCATGTGTTGACACCAGATTTTCGCACCAGATATGCTGTGTCATGAGGTGACGTGGTAAGGCTGGTGGACCCATTGACTGGTCAAAGCCGAAGATGACAGAGAAGGGAGCCGATATGCAGAAGAGATCCGATGAAGCAGGAATCCGACCCGATAACGAGTACAAGAAGAAAGACGCGTCGGCTGAGGAAGAAGCGTATCAGATTCGGGGACTATTTCCTTTTCAGAAGGTGTTTGAGAGTCCCGTTGTATCTTAAGCTTAGTTTACCTTATTTAGTTAGTCTGGTCCGATCAGGACTCTCCACGACCAGGGTATAAATATGAACCCTCGTCCATTGTAAAGAACAATTCTCACAATTCAATACAACCCGGCTTCACGCCAAAACCCTAGTAGTAGTTACCGACGAAGCTCATTGGTGGACGGGCTGCATCAGTTCTGATCTCCGGCTTACCAGTAAGTTAGTCAATTTATCGAACTATTATAGGCTTTGAATTGAGGCGCATCGCCCTTTCTCGTTTATATTGTTCAACCGATTTATCTCTGGATAATCAAGATTGATATAGATTCCCTACGTCGGAGCTAGATCAATATTGATTATTCAACAGATTATCGTTATCGGACTATACTTTAAGCCTAGATTCCCTACGTCGGAGCTAGGTATCAAGATTAGTCTAGATTCCCTACGTCGGAGCTATAATAATCTTGGTTACTAAAGATAGTCTTTGCGGTTTGTTGGAGTTGCTAGATTGGTTTAGATCTACGCCATGTGAATCAATTCTACTTCTTCAACGGCTTTGAGCACAGGTCTTGGTCCGATTTAAGCAATATTTATCTTACAACATCGTTCTATGTCCGATCTTGCTTTGTGGTTTAATCTGGTTGTTCTTTGAGTATTGCATTGGTGTAGATTCCCTACGTCGAAGCTGGATCTTTGTAATACGCTTAGATTAATCTTTGACTGTCATGTTTGGTCTAGATTCCCTACGTCGGAGCTAGGTTCATCTTGATTAGTCAAAGGAAGCTTTGGTTATGCCTCATTGCTATTTGAACGTTAAGTGTGGTGTAGATTCCCTACGTCGGAGCTGGATCTTGCTTAATTGTTCAGTAGCATATCTTAGAATCAGAACGTATCTGTTAATGTTTTATCTGCTTATTTGCTTAATCTGATCAACACCTGTGCGAGCATCTTGTTTAATTGACAGGTTGATGAGTTGAATCTGATTATCTAGCTATCTGATCTGATCATAGTTGGAGAAATCTAGATTCCCTACGTCGGAGCTAGATTTCCCCGAAAAGGCTATAGTCCGATCGGCTGGTTAGATGGTCCGACAAGATGAGTCAGACTGGCAATTAGACAAGATGGACAATGTATCGGCTTACACTGTGATTATTTAATATCTTGTTTCAAGACACAGCTGATCCATTATTTTACATATTGGCCTTGTTTTATGCTTTATTTCATTATTCAAAGGCTGGTCTGTTATATCAATCAAGGTCCGATCCTGATTGGTCCGATTCTGAGGTCCGATTTGGTGTCTGATTGAGGTCCGATTACTTGGTCCGATTGACGTCATCATTGAGGTCCGATTCTGAGGTCCGATCGGTATCGGCCGATGCGTGTCTGATTGGGTCTTGGCTACAATTCGACGCTACTCCATCGTCTGAAATAGAGCCGGCACAATCATAGAGCAATTTAACTGTTTTATTCCCTTGTCAATTACAGGTCAAATTGACTGGCACGCCGCGAACCTAAACTGGAGTGTAGACTGGCACTGGAGCGAAGCAGACTCTCCCCGGTCATCGTGTGCTGCACGCGGGAGATACGTCCGCCGATTTTCCGCGTCAACACATAGGAAGGAGGGTACGTTCTCGTGTCGTAATCCCTCAGGTGTTCTTGTCGGAAATCGAACCAGTCATCGGAGAATCCTCCAACCAAGGAGAACAACCCGTTCCCGACCGGAAGAAGCCATGGCCGACAGGACCATCCATGACTACTTCGCCCCGTTAGCTACCCAGATCCCTACGGGTCCAGCAGTGGAAGTGGGGGATCATGCTTTTGAGCTGAAGGCCCCGCTAATTAAGATGGTGTAGGCTAGCCCCTTCTGTGGGAAAGCCAATGAGGACGCCAGTGCTCACCTGCAACACTTCCTAGAGGTGTGCAGCACCATCACCATCCGCGGAGTGGATCAAGAGGCCATCAGGCTCCGCTTGTTCCCGTTCTCACTGTTGGAAAGAGCCAAACAATGGTTCTATTCCAACTGCGATGCGGTGAACACATGGACTAAGTGCTCCAATGCCTTCTTGGCAAAGTTCTTCCCCATTGGGAAAACCAATGTCCTTCGGGGAAGAATTTTTAGCTTCTAGCAAGAGTCCGGAGAGACGGTTCCGGAAGCGTGGGATCGCTTCCAGGACTACATTCTGGCATGCCCCCACCATGGTATGCAAGAGTGGCTCCTGCTCCAGAACTTCTACCACGGGCTGTCTCAGACAGCCCGTGAACACATGGACGCTGCTGCTGGAGGGGCATTCCTATCCTTGACCGTAGCCGCCGCTAAGCTACTCATCAAGAAGATGGTGTCAAACCAATCCTGGAATGACGACCGTCTTCAGGGACGCAAATGCGGTATGCACACCGTAAAGGAGGTGGACATGCTAGCTGCCAAGATGGATCTCATCATGAAGCGCCTTGATGACCGCAACAAGGATGGAGGAACCGACAACGAAGGGCGATTGGACTCACACATGACGTGTGAAGTCTGTGGAGAAATCGGCCACTTGGGGAACAACTGCCCCGAGACACAAGAGGAGGTACAGTTCGTGAACGGCAACAACCGGTACCGGCCTCAAGGGAACTGGAACCAGCAACACCCATTCTACCAGGGAGGTAACAATAATAATTCTTTTTCTAACCAACCTTCCCTTAAAGATCTTGTCCTTGGTCAGGCCAAGATTAATGAATCTATCTCTAAGAGGCTTGCTGCTAATGATAAGGCTCTGGAGGGCATAAATTCTAAAATAGAAAGTTTGTCCTCCACCTTCCAGAGCCAGCTAAGTTTTAACAAAATTCTAGAAACCCAATTAGCTCAGCTAGCCCGTTGTTCCTTCTGGGGATAAGGGGCGAATTCCTGGGCAACCGGATCCGTCTTTTGAGAATGTAAAGGTTGTTTCTACGAGGAGCGGTAAGGCTACTCGGGATCTAGTCCCACCTAACCATGCAGGGAAAACAACATCAAGGAAGGAGATCCCAGAAGATGGAGAAGAGCCTGAAGCTGAGCTAGCACTAACTGGACAAACTGCGCCACATGAGTTCTATGATAGCAATGTCTTGCCATTCCCTCAACGCCAAAAGAAACCATCGGCGGATGAGCTATTTGCCAGGTTCGTAGAAGTTATACAAAAGTTAAATATACATGTGCCATTGCTGGATGCTATGCAGGTACCGACCTACGTAAAGTACTTGAAGGACATCCTCAACAACAAACATCCTCTCCCAAGTACCAAGGTCGTAAAGTTGACAGAGGAGTGCAGTGCAGCTATCCTGAACAAGGTCCCAGAGAAGAAGAAGGACCCAGGGTGTCCCACCATCACGTGTACAATCAGGATAGAGCATTTTGAGCATGCACTTTGTGATCTAGGGGCAAGTGTTAGCGTCATGCCAAAGGTAGTATTTGACCACCTTAATTATACTATCTTGTCCCCTATTCCCATGAGACTGCAGCTGGCCGATTCCACGGTCCGCTACCCAGAGGGGATAGCCGAGGACATTCCGGTGCGCATCCGGGATTGCTTTGTCCCTGTCGACTTCGTGGTACTGGACATGGATGTGAGCAACAACTCGTCGCTCATCCTTGGGCAACCCTTCTTGAGCACAGCAGGCGCTCACATTAATGTGGGTGTTGGAGAAATCCAGCTCCACATTAATGGTAAGAAGGAGAAGTTTGAGTTCAGGCCAAAGGTGGAGCAATGCTCCATGATCAAGATCAAGTATGGGAGAAACAGTCAGAACGTCAAAGTGGTGGAGGTGACACCTCCAGAAAAAGACAGCCTAATTAAGTTCATGGAGAAGTTCTGGGAGAAGGATTTCCCCATTCGGTATTATGCAAAGAACAACAAGAAGTCTACACGAGGTGCGAAAGCACAGATGAAGAAAACACCGGAACAAGCTGTCGACTGCCAAAAGGAGGTAAAACAGGTATGGCAGGTTAAATCAGCTGTATCCTCATCTCCAGGGTCAGATGCTGCTTCATCAAGTTGAAATCCTATATCGGAGACGTCTTCACTCGACGACGTGAAACACGAGTCTTGCGCCGACAGGTACATCAGTGTCAACAAAATAGCTTGGGGGAGGACCCCCAATCAGGTAAGTTCAGGTAAGTATTGCTGAAATAAGTTTTTCTTTCGAACAAAGTTAGTAAATGAGAGCTATCCATGCTAGTCCCTTATTGTTTTAATTCTATGCTTAAATCTTTACTTTGGACATGATGAATAGTTGCTCTTATTTCTCTCTTGTACCTATGTTTCAACCTGCTATTCTCCTAAGCTTTGAGTTTGCTGGTTGAGCATGATCTTCTCTGTTACCTTGTCTATCTATGGGTAGCATATGCAAGCTCTAGTCTAGGTTGTTGTTGGCTATGATATGATGAGACTTTAGTTACTTTAAGATCTTACTAAGTTAGACTTGATAACCGGTGTTTCTCTTTAAAAAAATATAATAATAAAGAGTTCCTTATGGTGATTAAATTCCCTACCAAAGCTCATATTGTTTTAAACCCCTACATAAGCTACTTGCTTTTGCATTGAGTTGTGTCACGGTCACTGCAATTTTTAGTGATTTACTTCATGCTTTTAAAGCCAAGATCACGCACATGCGACCTCATACATGTTACACTTCTACTCTAGAAGTAAACATGACACCCATTCTTCCACCAAATAAAAGCTCTACATAAAGTATGGTATTTTCCCCCACCTTATTGCAAAAATAGACATGGGCTGCTGAAAAAAAAAATAGACACATGAAGGTCCAAGTATGTAAAAAGAGAGAGAGAGAGAGAGCATATGAAGGCGCTTGGTTCAAAAAGTAAAATCGTGTCTCTAAAAGCGACTCTGTAAGGGGAAGAGGAACCTATAAAAAGGGGCTATCATTTACCATGCCATCTACACACGTGCACATCTTGGTTTGAGAGTATGACTTATTTCTCTTTGAATCCTGATCTTGACTTTACAATATATGCATTACAAGTGTGCTATAAAGCTCTCCTAGCACAAACTCCACTCCAATGAGTGACATGAGAGTTGAGGAAATGGGTAAGGAAATACACCTTGAGCGACTTTAGAGTACCACCTAAGGAACTCTGCCCTTTTGAACAAAACTTCCAAAAACCTCTGGTTTGATTGTCAAGCAAGGTAGAAGGCAAGGTGCTTGGTCTAAGTCGTTCTAGCCATCAACTACCCAAGACAAGGAGAAGCTACAAGCCCCATGAAAGGCCAAGATAATAAGGGAAGTTCATTTTACCAGCTTATTCAATTCTTGGTAGAATATCTTGCCGAACCACTGGTACTTTTGAGGAGTACTGAGGAAGTAACTCCTGATCCACTGAGCCTAAAAGTTCTAGTCTTTGCTTGAGACTAGCAAAGACTAAGCTTGGGGGAGTTGTTGACGGTCCTTACAATGAAAATCCGACCGTCAATAGGCTTAGAAAACCAAAAAAGATCAAAGCATAACTTAGACATTTGTATTCAAATAGAGTTGTACCATGCATATCTGGAATATATTTGAGTACAGGGACTATGGTGCAAAAGATGGACGAAATTGTGCATAGACACAGGTCGGGCGACCTGGCTAGGTCGGGCGACTTGGCCTAGACCCCAATCGAGCCCATTTTCCACATAGGTCAAGAAGCACACAAAGGAAGGATCATGGACGTTGAATCATGGTCCGTTCAAGTCAAGCGTGAGGATGAGCCACGTGGCATTCCCACGGATTGAAGGGCCCATATCTCAACTCATTTGCACCAAAACGGAGTATACCCAGAGTATACCCACCTGGAACCGTCATAAGGACCCACATGGCAGTCTACCAGAGAAGAGTGGGGTCGAAAGGCGGTGGAACCAGGTCTGCCGACCGGGCAAGGTCGGCCGACTTGGCCCTGCGGCCGTTTCGTTTCCCCCTTGACCAGTACCTGTAAACCACCATCAGGAGTCCATCTGAGCTGTGCAATGCTGAAGACGGTGTATCCAAGGGTCGGCCGACCTGGGGACTTCGGTCGACCTGGGCCCACCTCCAAACTGCCACAACCGCCTCTGGCTGGCTCCAACCGCCTATGTGATGCTATAAATACCTGCAAGGGGTGCTCAACACACACCAGAAGAAGAGCTCTCCTTTGCTACAAGCTTAGTCTTAGTCTTAGTAGTGATAGTCATAGTGTTAGATCTTCTGAAGGGCTTCCGAAGGAGTCTTGGTAAGTTCTAGAGTTCAGTTCTTGTATTCTCTTACTTACTTGCAATACTCTGAGCTTAATGGAAATACCTTCATACTTATGTCATATGCCTCAGTTATACCTTATCCACTTAGTATATACTACTTATGTCTTGCACCTTATTCAAGTGAATGTATGCTATGACATTGGCTCAATGTGCCTCTTGGTTGCTCTATTTATTAACGTGATAGATAGAGTTGTATCTCATATTGCAAGCATGGTATTTGGGATATAGAATATTGTTGAGGGTGCCGCTGCCCCACGGATTAGAAGAGGTAGGCGGCAGGTGGTGACAGCCCCGTCCGTCCTTTGTAATCCTCCACGTTCGGGAGTAGGTATTAGGCCTTTATGATAAGACATCCTACTGTAGTCCCTTGATGAGGGAACCACTGGATACCTCGATATGTCCTCTTGCATATGATCATTGAATGCGCTTGTATAGGGTATTGTAGTATATCCAAGTCCCATACGTATGATGCTAATTGTTGACACCAGATTTTGACTCGGCTAGGATTGTGCATGACAGAGCTGAAGGCTAAGGCCGAGTCCGATTTTGAGCGGTCTCCGAGTCCGATCGGAGTTCGTTCGATAGAGTCCGATTCCGATCGGAGTTCGTCCGATAGAGTCCCAATCGGACACGGAGCGAAGAAGGCCGGGGCGTACGACTTCTAAAGGGGAGATGTGTCTGGAAGCTTCTTCATGGCCGGATTGCGCGACGGGTTGTAATAGTTTTGGTAGATTAAGATTAGTTTGCTTTAAATAAATTAGAGATATTGTCATAGCCGACAAGGATTAGCTAGATTTCCAGGGTATAAATATAAACCCTGCACCATTGTAAAAAACGTTCACACAACCAATCAATACAACACAACTTTTGGCCTCACGTGCCAACAACCCTTTTCGTCAAGTTCTTCAGCAAGCAGGGCTGCATCATCTTGACCTCCGGTTTGTCTGTAAGTGCGACACCTATCAAATTAATCTAGGCTTTAGATTGAGGCATATCGCTCTTCTTCATTTAGTTAATTCACAAATTTATCGAGTTGTTCTAGGCTTTAGATTGAGGCGTATCGCTCTTCTTCGTTTAGATCGCTCATCCCTTATCATATCTTGTTGATTTTATCTTATCAGCTTACATCTGTTGGAAGATCTATTCTACTTCATTGTGATTCAAATTTCATAATAGATCTATTCTTATTGTTTATGTAGCTGATTTAGATTTAAGAGTAAAATGCACCAGCGGTACACGAACTTGGCAGGGGGTGTCATCTAGGTCCCCGAACTTCTAAAACGCACATCTAGGTCCTCAAACTTGCTAACTGGTACACACTAGGTCCAAATCACTATTACCCATGTTAAACTGCCTACGTGGACGCTGACTGTGCGCTCACTTGGACCAGACATGTGGGGTCCACATGTCACCTCCCCTCTGCCTCATCTGTAAAATGCTTTTTTGAGGCCCTAAACGAATTCAAATTAAAAAGTTGTCAACTACAAAGTTGTAGATCTTCAGAAATTATACAATTTTGTAGTTGAACTCTTTTTAATTTGAATTAATTTTGCCAACAAAAAGTGCGTTTGTAGTTCTTAAATTTGAAATTTGAGTTTTTTCAAACGACCTCGGATGGAGAAACAGTCAAAATGAGAGTTGTAGATCACAATAAGTTATGAAATTTTATAGTTGACAACTTTTTTACTTGAAATCATCTTGTCAACGAAAACTAAATTTGAATTTTCTCAAATTTAAAATTCAAATTTTGTAAACGACCTCGGATGGAGAAACTATCAAAATAAAAATTGTAAATTTCAAAATGTTATGAAACTTTGTAGTTGACAACTTTTTAATTTGAATTCATTTAGAGCCTAAAAAACAATTTACGCTCGGTTATGGTATAATACGTCGTCGGAGGTGGTGGGGCCCAGCCGCCGTCGTCGGTGGCTGTGGAGAAACAGATGAGGGAGAGGGAGCTGACACGTGGACCCTACATGTCTGGTCCACGTGAGCACACAGTCAGCGTCCACGTAGGCGGTTTAACACGGGTAATAGTGATTTGGACCTAGTGTGTACCAGTTAGCAAGTTTGAGGACCTAGATGTGCGTTTTAGAAGTTCGGGGACCTAGATGACACCTCCTGCCAAGTTCGTGTACCGCTGGTGCATTTTACTCTAGATTTAATAAGCAAGTTACAAATAGATCTAATTTAAACGAATTCTTTGATAAGTATTGATCTATCGGAGTAAGCGAGCTAATCGGTGCCCTGCTAGCAACGCTGTCTCAAAATCGATCCGATTGTTAGTGACACGAGATTTAGTTTGTTTATTACCTCTGGAAAGATGCATATTAAAGATGTAGTATAAATTAGGTTTATCTCCAATTCGGCTTTTATAGTCGATTGTTTACTTTAAATACATGTCATATCCTCACGAATCGGACTCAAGGCCGATGGTTCATGCTCTCAAACTGGATTTCTTTACATGTTGATCTGATTTGCCGGAACGAATCAGGGCTTTGGCCGATGAGTTCCTTGTGGTCTACTTATTAAACTCTACGTTGTCAATTTTAGGTCAAATTGACTGGCACGCCACGAACCTCAAGATTTTGGACCTGCACTGAAGTTCAAGCAAATCTTCCAGGCCACAGTGTTAATTTCTGAGAGTCAATGCCTGACTTTTTGGACGTCAACACTAATGAACCCTTATTAATCTTTACTAATATACTATTTCTAATTAAGACTACCATAATGAAGAGCAATGAACTTCTGTGTGTCACATTACCCATTCACTTCTATATCATTTACCCCTGTTTAGATTATAGTATATTAATTTTGTTGTAAGTAAATGCATTGGATGACACCTTTCTTTAATTAAACGCTTTCCCTGTGGATAAACAAATAATAATACTCTAGAATAGTCCCGGGTGAAATGCTACAATGTACTTCTGTGCGCTTCCAGAATATCTGTAACGTCTAGATTTACGATGAAATATCTCTAGTACCATCACTACTCTAAGTGGTGATGCTAAGAAATACCAACACTCGACTTGTGCTAGCTTGAAGGAGTTGGGCCATTGGACAGCTCTGAGCCTGGAAGAGAAGGAGGTGAATCCACCAAAGACGTCATCTTCATCATCGCGGTCATCCCGCCCGTGACGGGGTATTCGGCCACGCTCGGCTCAGGGCCAGGTGTCGTCGTGTCGCTGAGGTGGAGGGCGTGGTCATCTGTCGTCCCACGGAGGGCCATACTAGAGATCGTAATGTTCGCGTTCCATGAGCTCATGGATCACGCGGTGTTCTTCTTCCTCAACTTCTGCACCATCTTGTCGGGTACTACTTGTTTTGGTCTGGTCGGCCATAGTCTCTATTGTAACACTCACGGCGCTCTAGTTCGGCCGCGTCGCGTACATGGTGGAGGGCATTGAGGTCACCACAGATGTCACGGATGTGGTCCCTCAGGCGATCCTGGAGGTCGCCGTCTTCCCTATCGATCGGTCTGTTGTGTCGCTCGGCTCGTGCACGCATGTCATCACGTCCTTGGTGATGAGCTTGGCGATGGTCCGCTTTGCGTGGGTTACGCTTTTCGTCGTCGTCTTCGATGTTGTTTTGCGCCACTTCTTCATTGACGCTGGGGAGTGGTGGATTCCTCTGGCGAGGGTTGCCCCTATCCGATCGGCTTTGGGTAGAGTGGTAGCTAGTAGAACGAGCCGAGTTGGTTCGGCCAGATCTGGATCTAGAATGGTACGAGCATTTAACCTATTCTTGGGCAGCCTCCAAGCGTGCCCTGGCACGTCGCACCTTAAGGGTGTCGGCCATGTGCTCCAATTCGGCGAACACGGCCGTAATGTTGGCCTGCGCTATTCGGAAAGCTCCATGAACCCTACGAACGCTCCGTCGAGGTTGACCGGGTTCACACCGTGTGGTCCCCGGCCGGCGGGTGGTTGTCTTGCTGGTGCTCCAAGAGGAACCTCTTCCGGGGCCGTTGCTCCGGCTGCAGCTGCTACGTCTTCGGCCACCGCCGGGGGGAGCTAGGCTTCTTCAATACATCAGCGAGCTCAGTCAGCATTATGCTCATGGCGCCGATCTCTGTCCGAGCTGGTTTCTCCATGCTGGGTGGCCTGATCTTCAGAAACAAAGACTTCACACCCTAGAGGCGTGATGTAGCTAGATACGGTGCTCTGATCGGTCGGGGCCATTAGGAGCATGGAGAAACCTGGAACTCTCCGCAGTCCGAGGACTGGGTGGGTTCGGGTGGGATCTTAGATTGGATCTGAGACATGTTCTTACGCAGTTGCACCGAGTAAGCCGTCGACACGTTGCGTAGTCCGAGCGGGAGCCGATTGCGGGTTCGGCGTAGGGCCTCCTCCGACATGGCAATGCACTCGAAGATGGTGTCCTAGACACGATCCAACCTAGCGAGAAGCTTGTCGGGGGCTGGAAGTCTGCTTGGGGTGGCACGGTTTGGGACCTGGTCATGGAGTACCATCGCGTTGAACCGCTGCTGGAGTGGGGTGACAGTCGGCGACGGGATCTCTGGGGTGGGTGGCACAGAGCCGGTTGATGTCATAGTGTCGAGCAATGCGCTGGAGTTGGAGGTGGTGGAGTGGATCTTGGCAAAAAAGCTGGTGCCCTCGAAATGCTCGGGGCAGCCCTTGAGGCTTTTGGGGAAGATGACCTCACGACAATCTGCCATCGACTATTATTGCTCCGCGATCTCCCCTACCTGGCACGCCAACTGTCGGATCTATTGATCGGCAGTCCACAAGGGGGTACCCAAGTGGTTGATTTGTAGGCAAAGGGCAATCGTGGAGCTAGGGAGTCCAGGTAACATAGGAGATGCAAGGTTTATACAGGTTCGGGCTACCCGGAGGTATAATACCCTATGTCCTATGATCGATGGTGTTGGATTGATTCGCTCAGCGAGGTTCTAGAGAACAACGGCGAGGTTGTGGTTACAATGGGCAAAGAGGGATCAGATGCACTCTGGAGGTCGACCTAGGCCACCTTGTATTGGCCGACTCCTAGGGTTTACAAGTCGGTTATCTAGAATTCTATTCGGCTGCAACAAGAAAACTAATCTGAGTTGGCTACAACATAATCTCTGTGATCTTCGGGCGGGATCCAAGTATCGCACCACATGCCTTACGGGCTAAGTCATCACCAGTCTTGTTCATCAAGTTTGGAGATCCTCGTGGGTCAGACCTGGGTTGACCCACATCATTGTCAGACGTGGGCCCGAGCCGACTATCTACCCTGTCAGTAGTGGGCGCAGGGGTACCCATATCCCATAGGCCGATGTTTGTAAACAAAAATTTGGAAGCTGATTATAAAGTTGAATTAATCGAGCTATTGAACGAGTATGTTGATTGTTTTGCATGGAATTATCAGGAGATGCTTAGTTTAAGCTGCGAGTTAGTTGAACATCGGCTACCCATTAAACCTGATTTTAGGCCTTTTAAACAAAGTGCTAGACGTTTTAGTGCTAATATGTATGACCGGATTAAAGAAGAAATCAATCGATTGTTAGATGCAAATTTTATTAGGCCTTGTCGTTATGCTGAATGGTTATCAAATAGTGCTAGTTGAGAAAAAGAATTTTGGTAAACTTAGAGTTTGCATTGATTTTAGAAATCTTAATAGAGCTACTGCTAAAGATGAATATCCTATGCCTATAGCCGACATGTTTTTAAATGATGCTTCTGGACATAAAGTTATTCGTTTTCTTGATGGTAGTGCTGGTTACAATCAAATATTCATGGCTGAAGAGGATATATCCAAAACAGCCTTTGTATGTCTAGGTTTTGTTGGTTTGTTTGAGTCGGTAGTTATGACCTTTGGTTTAAAAAATGCTGGTGCTACCTACCATAGAGATATGAATTTAATTTTTCATGATTTGCTTGGCTTAATCATAGAAGTTTATATTGATGATATTGTTGTTAAATTGGCTGGTTTAAAACCTCATTTGGCTGATTTAAGACTGGCTTTTGAAAGAATGTGTTGATATGGCTTAAAAATGAATCACTCAAATGTGCATTTGGTGTGTCGGCTGGGAAATTTCTAGGATTTATTATTCATGAGAAAGGCATAGAGATGGATCCTAAAAAAATTGAGGCTATTAAAAAGATTAAAGCTCCTACATGCAAAAATGATTTGTAGAAATTCTTGGGCAAGGTGAAATATTTGAGGAGATTTATTTGTAACTTGTCTGGGAAAATTAGTGCTTTTACTCCTATTCTTCAGTTAAAAGATGAAGCCAAATTTACTTGGGGGGACAACAAGAAGCTTTTGAGAAAATTAAATATTACTTGTCTTCACCGTCGGTCATTAAAGCTCCTAGGAGAGGAGTTCCATTTAAATTATTTGTGGCTATTGAAGAGCGAGTAATTGAGGCTGTTTTCACTCAGGAAACCGAAGGGAATGAGCACACAGTTTATGCAAGTCGCCGATTGTTGGATGTTGAAATGAGGTATATATTTACTGAGAAGCTTTACTTGTCATTATATAATACTTGTACCTAGATGAGACATTATTTATTATCTAATACTTGCATAGTAGCTTGTCAAACCAATGTTATTAAATATATGTTTCATAGACTAATTTTGAGTGGTAGAATTGGTAAATGAGCTTATGCTCTTATTGAATATGATTTGGCCTGTGAACCTTTGAAATATATGAAATGCCAAATTGTTGCTGATTTATTGTTGAGCGTAGCATTAATGACGATCATGATTTAGACATCGGTTATATTACTTTTACCTCATGGAACTTGCATTTTGATGGATCGGTTTGTAAAAGAGGTTGTTGTGTTGGTGTTGTTCTTATATCACCAAGTGTTGTTGAATTTGAAGCTCTTAACCGATTAAAATGTGATTGCACTAATAATCAAGCTCAATATAAAGCTCTTTTGTTCAGGCTAGAAATTTTGCATGATACGGGTGTGAAGCATGTATAAGAATTTGGTGATTCTTTACTGGTCATACAACAGGTTGCTAAGGTATACCTATGCTTCGATGGTTTTTTAAATGCATATCTTGATAAATGTTTAGATATAATTGCTTATTTTGATGAATTTACAATATATCATATTTCAAGAGATGATAATCCAAGGGCGAATGCTCTGGCTCAGCAAGCGTCTTGCTATGATGTTCGAAAAAGAAATTTACATGAATGAAAGCCGACACTTTATATAGCCGAGGTTTCAGCCCGGGGAAAACCGACAGGACCAGATTTTCTGGTGGTGCCGAGTTCAGAACCGGTGGCACCGGTTTGCCTATTGACAGTTGCTAAGGACGAAATTGCTGATTGGAGAACATCCATTATTGATTATTTGCAGAATCCTAGTCACAAGTTTGATAGGAAAGTCCGACGATATTCATTTAAATTTACCTTAGTTGATGGTGAATTATATCATCGGATGG